>QXVZ01019648.1:0-11930 GCA_008931825.1 Phallusia fumigata | reverse complement strand
AACCACTAGAGAACTTGCAAAAAGTGAATATATTTTATTGCAAATGTTTCGCCAGTGTCATTATCAGTGAAAATAATTCTAGTTGATACCAGTCTTTAACTGAAAGGTCATTTTTTCTGAAATGCAATGCATCAGTTGGTAAGGTTAAATAGCAACTTATCAAAAGAAAAATGACCAATTAACAAATCTTTATTATTATTATCTAAGTATTGAAAACTATTTTATGTTTATTTACCTAGTGGTCTTCCATGTGAAACATCAGTTGTGGTTACAGAAGCACCAGAAATCACACCACTAGTGATATTCTCAATTTGACCATCACCTATAACACCATTATGTGGTAATATTCTTACGATCCTTCCATCGTGCAGTCCTGTGTACAACCTCTTTTTATCGTCCTCCACAATACATTCAGGGCCATTTAGATTTATCCTATGAAATCAAAACAGTTGAATGCTAGCATTTATTTACAGTGAGTGATTAGTGTGGTTGTAATCATCAATTTGAAATTTATTTGTATTGAAAATGTCACAAACCTTAAATATCAAATTAGGAAATGCTTTGCAACAGGCCTCAATATGAAATTTATTTAGATTGAAAATGTCACAAACCTTAAATATCAAATTAGGAAATCCTTTGCAACAGGCCTTAATGAGCTATAATAAGACTGAAATCTCAAGCTATTTTATTACACATTTAAGGCAATGCAATTAGTGCATTTTGCTCAGTTTGATTGGTTTACTTTTACCATAGCAGCTGCAGCAACACGACGCTTACCTCTTCCCTCTTGTTAACTTGTCATTGATGCTCAACTTTCCATGAAGTTCTACAGACTCAACATCATCAACTTCCACTGCATCAATTGGCGACTGATAATACCCAAAAGCGCAAATAAAAATTGTCATACATTGGGCCAGTATCAGTATTTGCAACCATTTGCTATGTCCAGGAAATGTTGGTGAGTTGGCCTCTTCCGATATGTTTTGTGAAGTCTTTGAACCTTGGTGTCTGTAACCACCACGTTTTCGTAGACCAGATTCAGACATTTGTTGGCTAAATTCCTATTTGTGAGTAAACTGTGAACAAAAACAACAGTTCTACATCAGGTCAGAAAAGTGGTTATGTAAACACAAACCGATGTATCAAGTCTAAATGCAGGACAGTATTCATATCACAGTTAGTCCACCTCACAGTACAAAGTATTACTCATTTAAGAATAGTTTTGATACCCTAAAAATAAAAACGTTCTAAAATCACATAATTTCAAATGCAAATCAAAGAAGCCTTGTAATATTACTTGGGAAGAGTTATATTACAAAATTTGATGAGATCCATGTGTGTACGCTTTGTTTGACCTTCCTTAAGTAATTACTGCATTTTGTGGTTCAATTCAATTCAATTCATTTATTTACGTGATGACACTACGTAGAATCAGCTTGAACCACAAGTGGTTACCATTGAATACTGGAGGGGCGCTTAGTACAAGGCTTGATACATACGTTATTCCAAATTTTAACTTTTCCACACAATATATACAGTATTTAGCTACGTCTTTGGTATGTCCAAACTTTACTAAATCTAATGCGTCCGTTATTAGTTTTACTGATGCGATACAAATGCATTAACTGCAGTATTTAACGTAGCAAGCGATGCAAAATGCGTTGTCACCAACCAAACCTACATTTTTTAAAGCCACATTTGCTGCCTGTTATCACTGTTTAGGTAAACTACCCGTTTGGAAAGTCCCGTATACGTTACAGCCGGCATCGAAATATTGCAACCGCAACAATTGCACAGATGGTTTGACCTTGGCTATTTAAGATTTGACACACTTAAAACTTACAACTGAATATACTTTTCTAAAACAAATCTACAAACATTGCAGTTCACACGGCGATTAGCCAGTACTTTAAACAAAACAATGGACATCACCACAAACGTTCTTTTAGTGCAACATCAACCTATAAATACTGGAGAATTTCCATTTCAAGATCGCAAGTATCGCATGTTACAAAACTGCTGACGAGTGGCAAGTCGATTCAATCACTTGGGTGTCAGGAATGTAAGCGGGCAGCACGACAGACTGCTATTACCTTGTTTAGTGTTTATGGTCACATGTCGCAATGTATTTTGCGGTTTCGCACATGGATTAGGAATTTCCTCATCGAGATTACACAAGGAACTTGTTCGAGATTACATAAGGCAAGTTTTTTAACCTTGGTTGTTCAGACCTCACGTTTTGAAAAGGCCGATTCTTTTCATTTAGGCCAATAAAAATCAAGACTTTACAGTGTATACTATTGTGAATTTGAAATTTTATTGACGCTTAATGATAAATTAATTTAACTGTTAGCAAAAATCCATTTTTGTTTCTATAAATGCTGTAAGATAGTGAAAGTAGGTTTTATTTATCAACGTGTCTGAAAAAACGTTGCTTGTGGCTTACTTGGTACACAGAGCGCGAGGATAACTGACTCGGCCTACATGTTTACAGTTTCACAGGGCAATAAGTAACTAATGACGTCATATACGCGACCAACAGTACATGTCACATGGGCCGGAATTCATAAGTTGCACTCCATGTCAGTTTAGGCGTGTCCACATAAGCGTACATGAATCTGGGCAGATTGAGTGCAGGTTTTTAAAATGGCTTTCAATTTGTCTTGTTCTCCATTGGCTCCGAAGTCAGACAAATTCGCAAAAGGTAAGGATTCACTCCAATTTTACCATATTTAATGACGCAAAATAAAGCATCAATATTGCCTAAACATAGGGTACAGTTGAAAAATAGCATCAAAATTGGTTAGATGCTGAGTAGGCAAAGCTAATGTTTTGAAACATTTATTGGTTAGACGTTAAATTTTTTTAGTTTAAAGATTTAAATTTGCCCACATGCACTCAAAGTATCGGAAAAAAAAAGTTTTTTTGTTTTCTCATCCCCGAAATCTTTTCAAAAACACAAGTTTTGAAAACAATTAATAAACTGTGACATGTTTTGTGATTCAAGACGTGTATGAGTCATGGGGTTATGGAGGAGTTGTTTATCTGGCTGTTCCACCAGCCCTTACCGTGGCAATACTGGCAGTTTTTTGTGAGGAGGTCTACTATATAATGACGAAGACTAACTCCAAAGACCTGCGAAATTCTCTGCTGTGGATTCTTGGCACGTATCCTGTAAGTAAATCAGTTTCAGTAGTATTGACGTAGGTAACATACGCCATTGGAATTTTTTGCATTGCAAAGGAGTGCAACACATTGTGTCTTGTAGATTAAACGGCCTTCTTAAAAGTTGTAAAAATTTCGGGAAGTGCCTTTGAATCTTTGTAAAAGTCTCGGGATAATTTACGAAACTTTGGGGGAATGCTTCATGTTGTTGGTGTAAAATCGTGTTAAACTAAATGTTTTTTACTGTCTGTTAAAATAAATTGACGAATTAGAACCAACTAAAACCTGACGTTTTCCAGGCGATCATGGTATTGGGAACAATCGCTGTCTTCATTCCTCGCTCGGTTGTATACCTAACCTTCATGTACAGCATGTACGTGGCATTTTCAACATACAAGTACTACTACCTTATCATTGTGTTCTGTGGCGGAACTGCACCTTTCGTTGACAAGAGTCGGCACAAGGAGGTCGGTCTGAACGTCATGCCATGCTGTTGCCTATGCTGTTTGCCTTCAATACACAATTCGCGGTGAGCATGATATGTTGTGAAGGCGGTTTTGTTTGCTTGTCGGCTTATATTCGATATGTATGAGTTACATCTGTTTTATGTAGCAGGTCGATGCCCTGCCGAATTTACGTGTTGTGTATTCTTTTGTTCGCAAATCTGTAACGAACTTGTTTGCGCAACAAAGTGCAGTTACATGTAACAACAAAGGAGAAACGCTTGCAACTGTGTCAAAGTTTAAGGACAAATTAGCACCTAGTTGATGCGTAGTGGCATTTTATATTCTCATAAAAAGTGGTATTGGGTTGAAAACTTGTTAACTGTTTAAAATGTCCAATAGTATTATACAATCAAAAACAATTCTTTTAACGATGATATAATTAACACCCCTGTTTATTCACACAGCCGAATAACAGTGGTAGCGAAGTGGATGATTTTTCAGAACGTTGTGCTGACCCCGTTCTATGGTGCATTGGCTACCCTGCTAAAATCTGATTTCTCCCTTTATTCCGCGACGGTAGGTAGCATCACCTATATATTGATCACATATTGCATTACAGTGATAAATTTGTACAGATAGTATTTGTTTTTACATCCTAGCGCATACGTTTACATTTCGTACCATCTTAGTCTTTGGACAGGGTAATTATTGTAAAATATCAGCACTTCATACAACGATGCTGTTACCTTTTTCAAATATAGCTTGGCTGGTTACTACGTATTAGCTTATAAGTGTCGCATCGAAAATATAATATTGCTTACCCTTTTCCTTTTGGCAGAAAAAGGTAGTGTTTGTTACCTATCAGTGTCATCAACCCTGCAAACTATTTTTGTTTAAATTCGACCAGGGCGTCAGTCCATCAGTGTACATATCAGCTTTCAACGGAATCGCAACTTTAATGTGCATGTACGGGTTCAACTTGATACAACGATTTGCAAAAACTATTGAAGGTATATATCAATAGCATGTATTGTTTTTTAACAGGGAAAGTTAACGAATTAAATTACTCAATCAAATAAATATCTAACACTGTACTTTTCGCGTTTTTAATATTGCGCAGCCATTTTAAACATCAAAAATCGACATTTTGGTTTTGTTTCTGCCAAGGTATGGAAGAAAAACATGCTATTAAGGGAAAGACGACATGCTTTCAGTTAATAATGATTACAACAGGCCTTGAAAGTATTTTGTTCAATATCCTGGGATCTTTGGACGCGTTTCCCTGCGAAAAACCGTTTGCTTTTACCAGTTCAAGAAAAGGTTTGATTGCGCATTTCAATTGCATTCTTTAAACAAGTGTTTTACTAAAAATAAATTGGTCTTACAGCCTTTAACAACTATGCAGTGGTTGTGCAAACATTTTTCATCGCTTTGGCAGCAAGATTCTACTACAGGTACGTAAAAAGAAATCTTACAATGCCTCATATGTCACGCATTTTTACGTAAAATGCAAACGTTTCATTCTGTTGTTCAAACGCAAACAGTATGTATGATGACAAATTAAGGAAAGTATTAAAATCAAGTTTTTGTAAAAAAGGCAACACAGAACAGCGGATTATATAGCGAAAGAGCAAAGGACTCTGTGACAAATCACCCACCTAAAATTGTAAACATATTTGTACAGGCGCAAAGTTGACATTCTACGACAGCACACATTAACAGACGATCTGTCAATCGGTTCTGGAGAATATCCAAAACCAATCGAAGAGTCTAGTCCTACCTTTACACCGGGATTGTCGTACAACGGGTTGGGAGACGCCCCTTATGTCCAGCCACAACAGAACACGGCGGGCCATCCACCCTCTTCTCAAACTGTCATCTACAACACAAAAAGTAATCCCAATGACTGCTCCCATTCTGATGCTTCCTGTACATCTGCCTAAAACAGCCCGATAAACAGTTGACAAAAACCTTGACAAAGGTTTGCAGTTATTATCAGTTCATCACTTATGCGTGAAGTTTGAGTCATATAATCAACAATTCTGCAAGCTTACATAAAACTGTCGAATACAAAGCATGCTTAAGTCATCTAACTAAAAATAATACGACTATACTGTTTTTGATTGCTGGTAAGCACACCAACACAGCTTTAAAGAAGTATATCAAAACCATACACTCTACCCAAACGTTTTTTTGTTTACTGCAACTCAACGTAGACTTTAACCTGCGAACGGTTCTGCCCAAAAGCAATTTACAAACACAGACTAACTAAAGTTGCAGAGAAAAGTTGCGGAGAAATTAAAGCATGATGTATAAACGAGAACCCGTTAGTTGTTTTTACCACGAACAAGCAGGTCTTTAGACATAAAAGTGTAAAATAAGCCCCTAATAGGCCCAAACGTACTTAAGCTATAAAACTGAACACCCTGCCTGTAACGTTTGTCAGTAAAATAATCTACGGAACACTCGTCTCTTACCAAACAATGGGCAACAATTGTGGAATAGAAAAAGGCAATACAGCTGAGGTTTTTGCCTTTGGAAACTCTTAATTAGTGTGACAGGTATTTTTGCTGGAAGAAAACTCGCAAATTTAGCCAGAAACACTCGCTTGTGTCGTTAATCAGCAAATCATGGCAAAACAATTGGATCGTTCAGTTCTACTTCAACAACGAAATGGAATATTAAAGGTATGTACATTTTTAGACAGTTGCTGTGTCTTTTCGTCACTAATTTCTTGCTATTTTCGTCTTTCAACAGTGGACAAAAATACGCTTGTTTACATCTTTAGTTCCTGTTTTAGCTTAGCTGTTAATGTTATTAATCAAGGCGCCCACTTTTGGTGCCAAAAATTGACACAGTTTAATTTGCAACATTCAAAAGGTTGCGTTAATTTGTTTGCAAGTCAACAGGGATGGACATACGTGTTATGCCGGAAAGCACATGATATAGGCCGCCATAGTGACGGAAAGGTTACTTNGGTCTTTAGACATAAAAGTGTAAAATAAGCCCTAACGTACTTAAGCTATAAAACTGAACACCCTACCCGCAACTTTTGTCCGTAAAATCATCTATGGAACATTCGTCTCTTAGCAAACAATGGGCAACAATTGTAGAATAGAAAAAGGCAATACAGCTGAGGTTTTTGCCTTTGGAAACTCTTAATTAGTGTGACAGGTATTTTTGCTGGAAGAAAACTCGCAAATTTAGTCAGAAACACTCGCTTGTGTCGTTAATCAGCAAATCATGGCAAAACAATTGGATCGTTCAGTTCTACTTCAACAACGAAATGGAATATTAAAGGTATTTAAATTTTTAGACAGTTGCTGTGTCTTTTCGTCACTAATTTCTTGCTATTTTCGCCTTTCAATAGTGAACAAAAATACGCTTGTTTACATCTTTAGTTCCTATTTTAGCTCAGCTGTTAATATTATTAATCAAGGCGCCCACTTTTGGTGCCAAAAATTGACACAGTTTAATTTGCAACATTCAACAGGGATGGACATACGTGTTATGCGCTAAAGCACATAATATAGGCCGCCATAGTGACGGAAAGGTTACTTNACACAGACTAACTAAAGTTGCAGAGAAAAGTTGCGGAGAAATTAAAGCATGATGTATAAACGAGAACCCGTTAGTTGTTTTTACCACGAACAAGCAGGTCTTTAGACATAAAAGTGTAAAATAAGCCCCTAATAGGCCCAAACGTACTTAAGCTATAAAACTGAACACCCTGCCTGTAACGTTTGTCAGTAAAATAATCTACGGAACACTCGTCTCTTACCAAACAATGGGCAACAATTGTAGAATAGAAAAAGGCAATACAGCTGAGGTTTTTGCCTTTGGAAACTCTTAATTAGTGTGACAGGTATTTTTGCTGGAAGAAAACTCGCAAATTTAGTCAGAAACACTCGCTTGTGTCGTTAATCAGCAAATCATGGCAAAACAATTGGATCGTTCAGTTCTACTTCAACAACGAAATGGAATATTAAAGGTATTTAAATTTTTAGACAGTTGCTGTGTCTTTTCGTCACTAATTTCTTGCTATTTTCGCCTTTCAATAGTGAACAAAAATACGCTTGTTTACATCTTTAGTTCCTATTTTAGCTCAGCTGTTAATATTATTAATCAAGGCGCCCACTTTTGGTGCCAAAAATTGACACAGTTTAATTTGCAACATTCAACAGGGATGGACATACGTGTTATGCGCTAAAGCACATAATATAGGCCGCCATAGTGACGGAAAGGTTACTTCCACATTGCTTTGCAGACAATAGAAGAACTGAGATACTGCCGTCAAAAAAACTTTAACCTGCAAAGTGTCTTAGAAAAGTTGCAGCAAGAAAAAATGGATCTTCAGACATTAGTAGAGGAAAAAGATACAAAGCTTGAGGTTTACCTCTGTTACATGTTTATGCCAAAAGCTAGGTAAAAACTTCGTTTTACAGGAGGAACGTTTGCGTGCCGAAGATCTACAAACGCGTTTTAAGAACTTGGAAGAAACCTTTACGCCGCAAGTGTCGAGCGTTAACCAAAGCCAAAAACTGCAGGCGGCGCTAGAGTGCTGCCAACATACAGTGGAAGGGCTCAAGAAACAGATTTTCAATTTAAGCACAGAAAAGTGGGTTTTTAACATATAATTGATGTAAATAACTTCAATTCTTAAACACAAACTTACATTTAAACCTAATTGCCGTTTTAAAGAGCTGCTCTAGAAAAACGGGTGAAAGACACAGACGAAAAATTAGTGTCCTGTCAAAGATCTTCGAAACATCTTGAAGAGCAAGTTATGAAGTATCGAGAAATTACTGACAAAATCCGTAAAGACCTTGTGCAAGTAAAATCAAAGGCTTTTCTATGGTTACCTTAACGAAACGATACTCACTTTCTACTTAAATTGGCTTTGCCATGTTCGGCCAATGGGTATAAACGTAGATGTGAGGACACCTAAATCTTGACAATGTCTTGTGCCTTCGAAGGTGTTAATTCGAGGCTGTTAAAGTCCACTGGAAAACAATTGGGAAGTGGGTCAAATTGTTGTGTATGAACATCGGATTTTTCCTAAAATAAATTTTCTAATAGGTCAAATTATTGTGTATGAACATTGGATTTTTTCTAAAATCACCTTGTTGGGAAAGAACATGTAGCTAGTGTTTTTTTAGACCACAGAAGTTCAAGAACTCCTGGAAAAAAATATCTATGAAGCTGAAACGATGAACAGAAGTACGATGCGTGCATTAAAACACAAGCAATGCATAATTACTGATTTGGAAGACGAACGTGATAACTTAAAGCAGGAGGTGAGTTTGTTTTCTGCTTCCAACGCTTCCCAGTTAAAAAATAACTTTTACCACCAGCTATATAGGTGATTTTTAGGTCTCATCATAGTTTACAAAACACAACAAACAATTTAAATTTACTGTGTTTTGTTACTCACGAACCATAAAATGACACCCCGAAGACCTTGATTGAAGGGTTTTGGGTGAAAAAGTAGTCAAAATCTCCAAAAAAGTAATGAGACTCGAGTACAAAGTCGGTTTCACTTTGACCCACCTCAATTCTTTCAGCTATCGTCAATGAAAATATCTTTACTGCCGGGAAACACTGCTGCTAAAGTTGACAAAAAAGAGTTTGACCAGGTTTCCCAACAAGTATGTTTCTACATTTTTTCATCCATCTCGATGCTTCTACCATTAAAACTTATTTAATTATCTTATTTTGCCTACCAGTTGCACAAGGTCTTAACANTATGGACTAAGTGAGTTTACATACTTTACAACTCACTAGCTGCCGTTTCAAAAAACACGCTTTTCTTCGGCGGAACCGTGATTGGATTCTTGACGCTTCTGCCTTTGTTTCTAATAAAAAAAAATGGCAGTACAACCAGTTACGCCCTAATAATTAAAATCGAGATACTAATAATGTAAACAATTTACACAGGGCACACGGACAAGAGATTGTAACTAGGTGGCGCTAAAGATGTATCATATCAACTCTAGTGTCGAAAAACGGCAAATAGGCGAACGCTTGGTCGAATGGACCGAGGCGCTCGACCCACATAGTGTATTTTAAGAACGGTGAGAGGTAGATACCACTGAAAAATATCGATAAAAAGGCAAGAAATGAATCACCACAGCGTCATGCAAAAATCTCTTGTTTGCGTCAAAAATGTATTATGGTGCATTTAAGAGGTGAACTGTTTTCAACCCCTCCCAGAAAAATAGAACGGTAAAGTTGCTTTTTCACAACGAGGTTTTAGTGGTACAAGGCACACAGCAATCTATAATGGTTAAGAAACGGTCCTCTTAACCAGTGCGCATTAACTGTAACCTGAAAAGCAAAGTTTGTCGTTGGCACGGTTGAACGTTACAACAGTTGGGCAATTCGCAAATTCCAAACTTTAGTTCAACTTTCCCACTGTGCATTTATGATGTTTTGTGAAGTCATAATATCTTGCGGGCCTGGCGTATTGTGATTCACATATGGGTGTGTCTTTTTCGCTGGCCTGCATAAAAACTTCACGGCAAATCTCAGTATCAAATACGCATTTTAGGATTTTATTCACAGTCTGAGTTATAATCTTAAAAAAGCTGCCCAGGCGCAAAACGCAGGTTGAGGTGTGCCTGTCGAATTTTGAAAGTTCAAAAGTGTGACGTAAGTGAAAAAAAGGTCGCGGAGAACTTCTCTAAACCAGTCAGCGCTTTATTAATGATTGACGGGCGTCTAATTTGCCCTGTGTAAGTCAATCCCCACTATGACATTGATCCAACCGAACTATCTGATGGGTGCGGGTCGTAAAACTGACTGACGGCTCGGTTACGTCGGCAAACAACCGAAGCACGGCAGGCCTATTTGTACGACGGAATCCTAATATCGCGCGCTGTTCATCAGGAAACTTCAAAGCGGCGAAACACAAACGACAACCTGCCGTATGATATCAGATAAAGGCACTGGGCTTTACAATAGCTTTTGCGAAAGTTCAAGTAGAGTGCAGGGGGAACTTTGTGATCAACGGCTTTCTGACATGTTTAATATCCATTACGGGGATAAAATAAGTTCAGCCAAAAATAGAAATAATCGCAGTGATTTGGGACATGGCTTAACATCTGCATTGGTGAAACTTTTACGCTGAAACTTTGATGGTCAGTCGGCATATTATCATGGCGAAAAATGGTTTTGGGTGATCTTAAATTTTCATTTTTGCTATCATGTAAGATTGTAGCAAACAGACCACTGGCAAAAACCTAAAAGTATGTTACAAAACAGTCTAACAGAACACTCGAGGACATCAATTATTGAATATTGAATGGTACCTCTATCATTACAAAACCCTATTGTGATGCTGCGTTACATAATCTAGCTTAGATCTTGGAATAGCCTTAGCGCAATCACGTGTTGACCATAGGCTATATTGATTCGCCACATATGTTGGTTAAATGAACCGTTTAAGACATATTTCCAATGTAAATTTGTCGAGAAAGTGTCTCGTGTTTGATTAGGTAAAGCCAATAACGCAAGGAATGCTGAAGATGGTCATTCATTTTACGAGCAGCAAAAACGCTAGATAAAGCCTGTTTGATTTGCGTGCCACTTTGCTTTTGGCCAGACAGGGTGTTTGCTAAATTATTAAGTTTAAAAACTGTCCGTTGAGGGAAATGATTGGCACGTGATCAATAACACAATCGATAACTGTTTGGCATCTGACCTTGGAAATAGATTTTTGCCACTCATATTTGTACCAGTTTGTACACTACGCCAGGGGCCGGCAACCAATGGCCCGCAGCCCTTTGCAAATTGACTACTTACTAAAAACTACTTTATGGAAGATTGCACTGTTGTGTTTTAGTAACAAACTGTTACTATTTTGTAAGTAATAATCTACAGCTACATAAAAAATAGTCTGATAAAATACCCTACAAATTTTTACAACATTATAAACAGTGAAGGGACGAAATTGGAAGTGGAAAATTAGTACGGCCTCCTTAGACATTTGCTGATCTTAATTTTGGCCCGAGGTTTAGGAAAGGTTGCCGAGCCTTGTGCTACGACATCCAGCAATTAAACCACACGTAACTGAGGTACAACTATGCTAACTTACAATTTTGGTGCGTATTGACTGCACGAAGACCCACAAAGTGATGCATAAAATCAAGCCCGCTAAACCGCATAAACATTTTTTACAACTCAAAGCTGTTCACGAAGGACTCTCTGATCTTTAATTGATCGCTACGAGTGTTTGATTAACATCGCATAACCTAATAAAAAATGTGCCGCACTCCGTTCGATGATAAAGGTTCCTTGTTAAAATCTACAGGTTTTACA
>QXVZ01019643.1:0-12511 GCA_008931825.1 Phallusia fumigata | reverse complement strand
GGTTTCCTTGAACCATCACCGCCTCATTGGCCAAGCAAGCCGCTAGCTGTTTTCCCTTTTCCATTTCATCCCAACCATTTAGAAGCGCCACATTATCAAAATGAAGTTTGTATTGTGCCCACAATTGGCCACTATTTCCATTAAACATTCCAGGCGACTTCACTGCGCCCACAAACGGTTTGCAATTTACCGCATCACCCTTTTCTTCAGATGTTTTTACAAAAAGTGGTTTTACGTCGCGGCTTGCGTCCTTCGATTCTTCCAAAATTTCAACTCTTCTTTTCAATTCAACCCCAATCAGAAATTATCTACCACTTATGCCAGGCCGTTTGTCTTTCACCAACGATAATCTCTGGTGTATGTACCGACCGGCCGATGGTCGGCGCCCCCACAGTACTCCCTTGCTAGTAAGTAAGGTTTACCGATGGTATTTCCGTGCCTGGCCCTTACTCGGAAAAACCATACACCNCACCACTTATACACCGGTTCATGCACAGAATAAATTTTCACAAAAAGGCAACTAAATTACGCTACATTTGCTTGTTTGACTCCATATCAAAAGCGATTTTGAATCACGTCAATTTGTAGTTGAAGTATCTGAAGGCTTTGCGGCTTCGGATCACGTCGGGGTGGCACCAATTATGTAGCGACCGATCACTTGCTTGATCTAATCCTTAAGAACTCCGTTCGTGCACGATTACGTCCGTAGTGACTTGAATTAACGTAATAATGTACAGTAGCTTAGGTTAGTTAGTTAGTTGGTTATGATAGTGGATATCGCAACGCCAATATATGTGCACAACTGTCAACGACAAAGAGTCAATCAACACAAGGTGACAAAATATGGCATATACAACTGCGAGGTATTAATAGTTGGAGGTGTTAAAGGGTTTGAATGTCATCACGTTTGTGCGAATACAACTCAAAATCCCACACAGGTATCCCCCTGACAAGTGTTTTCCACATAACAATATTAGGCACGGTAAATTTTGTAAAAAGTTAGACTTTATACATCACCAATCACTTACGCGACCGCCGCTANGACATAACTATACTTTTACCTCACGGAATAATAAATAAAAATCGACGTCGAGCGCTTTTTGCGGATTAATTTATTGGTGTGCTTCAAAGTTGTTTGTCGAAAAACGTTTAACTATGTACTTATTTCCATAATTAGTTGGAAACTTAAAAAAATGCACGAATACATCAATTGAAATAAAACAATGGATTTGAAATCACCCAAACAGGGTTCTACCAGTTCGGGTTTGCCTTTGTCTCGGGTGAAAATTATCATGAAAAGTTCTCCAGATGTTGATCATATTAGCCCAGATGCATTGCAGGCCATGTCCAAAGCAACGGTAAGATTTGTTTTTGTTGTTATCAAGCTCAACGGATTACTGAGGTGCTTTCTCTGTTCTGCAGGAAATGTTTGTTTCTTATCTGTCAATAAAGGCACATGATCATGGAAACAAAAAATCGATTGAATATAAAAATCTTGCAGATGTCGTGAATAATGATGATGTATTTGGGTTCTTGCAAGGTTCATTTATTTTTTACATTGGTTAAAGTTTAAACAGTTAGTTTTGATGCAAATTAACTTAAGTTTGTACTTGTCTTGTATAAACAGATTATCATATTTACAGAAAGACTAAATGAAATTAAAGGTAAAAAGATTTTTGGGCAAACTTGGGTTAAATGCATATTGTCACATTTTCCAGACCTTTTTGTATTAAAAGCAGAGCTTATGAGTTGCTGTTGCGAGTAGGGTACAGTTTGCTTTACATGGTGCATTATGCCAACATTTGCCTAGCTGACATGTGTTTATGTTTTATTATGGGTCCCCTTACTCTGTTTTTTTTTTTCTTTTTTCTGCCCTGCAGCTTGTCTATGCACTTTTGGCATGAAATGTTTGATGGATTTGGATGAAACTTCCACAGCTGGTAGATATGGTCATGGCGGTGTGTCGTCCATTTCGATTGACTTCATAGCCATAAGGGCTACCCCGCTAAGGGTGAAATACTTCCTTGCACTATGTCTATGCACTTTGGCATGAAATGTTTGGCAGATTTGGATAAAACTTTTACAGCTTTTTATAATGGCTGTCACCTGAGAAATTTTCAGTGGGATGGCCGCCACACCCGGCACCCGGAAATCGACGTCTATGCCCTATACCCCGGTAGTTAACATACTAGCCGTTCAAAGTTTGTAGGTTGGGTCATAGTTAGGTATATTATCAATTCTGTCATTTCATTGTGTAATTTACAACAAAATATGGTATTCTACAACTTTGCATGTGTGGGGACCCANTGTATTCTTAGTATGACGGCATTAGCCAAGGACTTTTGCATTTGTCAATAAGTGCTTGTCAACACTCAGTTATATTCTTTTCAAGGCTATTATTTAGGTAAAATTATTGTAATACACTATTGCAAAAATCAGGTAATAAACCCAGTTAATTATGGGTCCCCTTCCACGAAGGGGACACATATTGTTTTTACTTCGTTTTTTTTTTCTTTTTTTCTTTTTTTCTTTTTTTCTTTTTTTCTTTNCCTGGTGGGCCTAGCACAAAAAATTCTTCCATAAGCTATTTTTCAGTTAGGGCTATTGATAGAAAACTGCACTTCTTCTTGGAAGTCAAACAAAGGCCAAATAATTTTATAGACAACAAAGCTGAATCTGTTTGTAGTTTTACAACTTGGTAGCCTTTTTCATTGTTTTTATCACAGAGGTTATTCCACACAAAATAACAGTTAGAGAATATTGGAAACTTCGAAGTGGCCAGCAACCAAGTGAAGATGATTCATCAGATGAACAGGGATCTGTGGATGGATGAAACGGAAAACTTTTGTTGATTTCAATTTGAAATTTAGTCTATGTTTATGGTTGAAAGTGGCATTTTGTGATGATGTTTGACATACAGATTGCAGAGTTCTTCTTTATCAGTCTCAGTTTAAGTTTTCTTGTAAAAATATTTGTTTAATATATTTAGAAAACGTTCAATACTCTTCAAGCATTTAAAATAATAAATTGCTGAACAACAGAGGTTGTTGTCAATGGCGTCTGTGGCAGTTAATCAGTCCGTTCCTATTCTGTATTGTTGTTTTTCTTCGTTAGTATTTATAGAACAAAAATTAACATTTACATCAAGGATTTTACATAATAGTTGTACAATGCCTTTGTAAAGTTGACAAAATAAAGCTTTAAACAAGATTGAGGGTTTTTGATTGAATAAATTTGCAAAACAATTGCATTAGGTTGAGAAATGCCATTAAGTTAATTACCGCTAACATATCCAGTCACTTAATTGTTTGTTTGTTTGTTTCATTTTATCATCGGGAGGCAGACCAACGCCTGAATGCGTTATGCTCATTGTGAGTCCGCCGTCGAGCTACCTGCCTCATTCCCCCCCCGTTGGATCATTTTTTATTTGATTTTTTCGAGTTTTGCAAGTTTGTGACCTTAATTTGGATCAACCCATCGGGATCCTCTGTGTTGGAGCAATGCCGCTTAAGTTTTTTGCTCAGTGAAACACAAGCGACAGAGATGGGATTAGAACCCACAACCTTGTGTGGACAAGGCAGTGGGGCAAACCACCCGGCCAAAGTGCACATGATATTAGCCGAACCCAAAAGGGGGGGTTTCATTTTTCTCATCACGACATTCATCTTTCTAAAATAACCCCAACTCAGTATTTTCATTTGCTTTCTTGTCAACATTTCAATAATTTTAACTTTTAATGTGGACAAAAATTTTGTTAAATTTGCAAGTTTTTTATTTTTATATTTATCCGTCTGACTACGACCAGTACAAAAAATTCTTGCTGTCGGCTTGTTCGGGTTCTCTTTAGTTCCCGTGCTGCGGTTTTTACAAACGGCTTATAATTGAATTTTAGGGCTGGTTTCGATCAACTTATTTCGCAAAAAGATTTTATGGCTCCAAAAGCGGTTAAGTTTGGTGACGGAGAGAGGGTGCTTTGCTTCCACGGGCCTTTAATGTATGAAGCAAAGTGCATGAAATCAGAAATTCGTGATGGAAACAAAAGCTTCTACATGATTCATTACAATGGGTGGAACAAACATTGGGACGAGTGGGTGCCAGAAACTAGAGTTTTGAAGTACAATGATGCGAATTTGCAAAAACAAAAAGATCTTCTAAAACAGCATGGAAAGGACAAAACAAAACGTGGAAAAATGGCAAAGTTTGTAAAACCAGACAAAGAAAAACCGCTCCAGGAGCAAGTAAAAAAAGCGGAAACTCCTCCAATGTTGGGAGAACCAAAAAAGAAGAAATCTCGAATCGATCCCTCTGTGGAATCAGAGGACGCATACATTGCAAAGGTTGAGGTAAATATCCAGATTCCTGATGAACTGAAACCAATACTTGTGGATGATTGGGACTTGGTGACACGACAAAAACGAGTTTGCAAGTTGCCCACTAAAGAAACGGTTGACAGCATATTGGACATGTACGCCAAAACCAACAGTGACACCACTGAGAAAAA
The DNA here is from genome assembly GCA_008931825.1 of Phallusia fumigata. Classification (NCBI taxonomy): domain Eukaryota; kingdom Metazoa; phylum Chordata; class Ascidiacea; order Phlebobranchia; family Ascidiidae; genus Phallusia; species Phallusia fumigata. The sequence continues at coordinate 8,010 of QXVZ01019643.1, read as the reverse complement.
AAGTGCTATGTCTGAATTTACAGCTGGGGTTAAGGAATATTTCAATGTAATGTTGGGTTCACAGTTACTTTATCGATGCGAAAGACAACAATACAATGAAATGCTTGACCAACGTCCAGAGCTAACAGCTTCACAGATATATGGATTTACCCACCTGCTAAGGTTCTTTGTTCGTGTTGGACCAATACTGTCCTACACCAATCTAAATGACAAAAACATGTCTAATCTTCTCCGACACATGCATGAGTTTTTAGCTTACCTTGAAAAACATGTTTCATCATTTTTTAATTTGAATGAATATGAATCATCAGCTGACCACAAAAAGACAGTTTCATAATTTTCTGAGTTAGGTTAAGTAACTATTGTTTTAAAATGAGTTTTACCTTTCTATTTTGAAAACTGTTTTCAAGATATTTCAATCCTATAAATTTGGTTTCCGGCTGACTCATTTTATTTGCTTTTATTATTTTGTTGAATGAAGACATAATTCTGTTTTCAAAATCGCTTGCTTTCATACTGCCCTTATATAAACTTTTAATCATTTTATTTCCAGCAAAACCAACAGCATTAAGTTTTGTTTAAATTATTATGGCTGTCCAAAAAGCAGAAGCATTTACCATCAGTGAGACAGAAAATGTCTTGGCTGACAAAAAAGATTATCTCGCAAACAAGTCGAGCGAGCGGAAGGAAGCGAGGACAAGCCAATGGACAAAGAAACATGCTGAGTCGGAGAACAAAAAAGTTACTGAGGAAAAATCGAGCTTTTTCCAGAAATATTTTAATGATGAAATTTCCACCATTACAAATTTGTTAAAATGCTCTGGTATCGGGCCTTCTGATCGACTGGCACTGACTGAACATTTCGACTCCATTGCTATGTCCCATCAAAGATTGCAAAAGTTTTTCAATGATTCTGTTATGTTTTTACCGTCATTTAAAGCACGGCGGGCGCAGGAACAACTTAACCAGTTGCAGGAAGAAATTAATCAGAGGAGAAACAAAATGATTCCAAAGAAAAAATTTGCCTTTAAATCTAAGGTAAAAAAAAGCGAGAACAAAGAAAACGCTGATGGTGGTAAGTGTGTATATCTATGTACTGTACTCATAAGGTAGAAAAACACAGATTCCTTTTTGAAATGTAGTAATTGCACCTCTTCATTCATCAGGTGCTGTACACAAAGAAAGTGGAGTGCAAAAATATGCTCAAAATTTAAACAAACTCAATCAAGGATGCGAAATAAGTGGAAAAAGTGGTGAAACCATTACTTTAACAAGCAATGTGGTCAATCAAAAGGATTTGACACTGTCAAAACTTATTAATTGCAAAGTTTTTTTGTTGGGGGCTCCAAGCACAGTACACATCAGCAATGTCGAGAAGTGTAGCATTGTGATTGGCCCCGTATCTGGTTCTGTCTTTGTTGACTGGTAAGAATGCCACTTACATGGCTAGCCTGTATATCAGTGGTTCCCAACCTGGGGGTCGTGACAGATATGTGATATTTTTTCAAACGCAAACAAATCTGTGATATTTTTATAACTTTTTACCACACATAGGTTACTACCGGTTTGTCCTGCATCACCTGTCTTGTCAGGTATGGGGTTATGTGCCCATAGCTAACTGCACAGGCATTGTCATTCAAACGTCACAGTAATTATTGTCAAAAACAATGAAATCCTTAGGCTAAGGCCATAAAGTTGCAAAGCCAGCCGTCCTATGGAGCAAAAGCGAATGCAAATAAATGATATGCTGTAAAGAGCATTTTGATTGATGTTGTTAAGGAAAAAAATGGTTGGTCGGGTCGCAAGATATTTTAAATCATTTTAGGGGGTCACCAGTCAGAAAAGGTTGGGAATCACTGCTGTATATGGATGTTTTATAATTTCCATGGACATGCTTGGTACATACTGTCAAACTTAGCTTGCTAAAGACAGCTATCCTGCTCAGGGATCAGTTACTTCAGTTGTTAGTGGCAGTTTACAAAAACAAGTTAATGTTTTTATTGTGATTTTATAGATAACCAAGAATTACACCTTAATTGACTCAATTTTTAGTGGGACAATTGATATTTCTAATCTAGTTGAACAATTTTGTTTATTTTTACTTCGGTTGTATTTAACCAGGTAAGCTCGTGCATGCATTGGTTTATCATAATTATGTTTTTTAGGTGCAAGGATTGTGAAATAGCCACTGGGTGTCAGCAGCTGCGAGTGCACCACACTTCAGACACTGATTTCTATTTGAACGTTTCTAGTCGTGCTATTATAGAAGACACAACAAAAGTTAGATTTGCTCCATACAACTATCAGTATCCTGAACTTGAGGGTCATCTTAAACTAGCTGGACTGAATGGTTGTGAAAATAACTGGGACAAAGTTGATGATTTCAACTGGTTGGCGATGGGAACAATTTCCCCAAACTGGCAAATTGTTGATGTTGAAAACCGTCGTTTTGTTTGGTGAACAACTTTGTAAGTGTTTGTAAAAATCTATTTCATGTGAGGTGCTGTTTTACATGTAATTTTTCAGTAGCAACATTATAATTGCCATTCTGATGACTATGTGTTTTAATTTAATTTTTAAAATATTTTTTGGAACTGTGTGGGTATTTGGTTCCAGCTTTCTTGTTCATGTCATTTTGTTGTTTGCACTGTGACCTGTGTGTTGAAATATCTGCTGTTGTCATGTCATTGCTGTTTCCATTGCTTAATTTAAACCCTGCATTAAATAATTAGTAATGTGATGTATATTAGTAATGTGCTGCCAGCTAGTTGAACTTTTGGTAATGGCTAGTTGTACGAAATTCTTCAAATTTTGCAGACGATAGATAATCAGATATGCATCTGAAATTTTTGCCTAAAAGGCCCACAAGCCCCACAAATCATTATTGAGATCATATTTCATCCAACGACGCTACGCGGAGGAGGATCGCGCTCGTAGATTGTGACGTCATAGTAACGTGTGTTGTTACTGATGCAAGTCACGCGATTTGTCAGCTTTTTACCTGGTATTTTTAAAACTATTCATAATTTGCGACACGCGAAGCTGTATTTTACCCCACACAAATTTTATTTCAGGAAAAACATGTGTATCTTTGCAAGTGCGTCAACATTTATTTGCGAAAGTTGAATTGTTTTTGAGTACACCTTAAAAAACACAGCATCGTACGCCGCATACTTCTTAAATACGCTTGATCTGCCAAACCTCATAGCGTTGTTACCAGACCTGCTGGTGGACAAATCTGTTTTACTAGAGTCTAAATTTTGATTCCCCAATTCGTCAACAAATTTTTATGTCGTCAAGAAAGTTGCTTCGGTAATTTCCTGAATGTTGTTGACTCATCGCTTCTACGCTATAAAACAAACAAGGAAGTCATATTGATAACAGTTTAGTTGTTGATCAGACGTTAGACTCAGAACAGCTGCTGGAAATTATTTAAAAGAGTTGCCAGAGGAACTTACTTAATACGCAGTTCGTGTGGATCTAGAGGATTTTACTAATATATTTTTTTCCTCAAATAATGGTTAAAAAGATGAATACAACAAATAAATTGGAACCTTTGGTTGATTTTGGACAATGGACATTTGTCATAATCTTCGAGACCTGTCTGCTTATTTCAGCTACTTATCTTTTATCAGCTCTCATCGTATTTTTCCGTAAACTGTAAGTACGAGCAAATAGGTTTACTAATTCTTTGGTCGGTGTTTGTTTTCATATCACCCTTCGTCTCCACCTGTTTTAAGCAATTATCGGTATTTACTGGAACCTTCATTTCAGAATCCAAAGATCGAGGGAAAAAGGTCAAACTCGTTTCAACTCGGCCACGTTAAAACTTCAGACAGCTCTCTATGCATTGTTCACCGCTTGCGTCACCCTCGCAGTTGCAAAGTTTTCTCTGGCCCAAGTTGTCTATTTTTCCCCGATGCCGATGTCGTTGTCAACTTGTGTCTTTATCGGAAAGACGTATCAGTTTATTCACACAGTTGGTGAGTTTTACTGATTGGGCAAATTTCGGGCGTTTACTTCGGAGTTAGGTCGTTGTCATGCGGAAAATACCGCGATTCATTTTTGGGCGGAAATTTGAACAGCGTGCTTTTTATACTGCGCCGAAACTTGATGACGTATAGTAATTGCGAAAACGTGTAAGACGTCATCAAGTTGTGATGGTGACGTCCCGCGCGAGCGAAGTTTTGGCGTTTTTATATTTTTGTCAATATTTCAATGACATGATTACAATGGGCAGTAATAGGTACGTCGCTATGTGGTGCTGTTAAAAGGAGTAGAAGTCTGATCGGTACCGTTTGTCTGCTCGGTTCCACATATGGTCCACTTGGAGCCTTGCCAACTCTTACTTAATTTTTCAGGAACCACGTGCTTGTATTCTTTTCTGTGGCTTCGTCAAAACACTTTGTACAGGGAACCCAAACTATCGAGGTTGGCAACCAAGCCGGTGATCAGGTGAAAATATTTTGATGTTAATTGATGTTAATTGTCTGATGCAGTGAACGGATGATATTTTGTGCTGCAGATTTAGTCGAGCTCTGATGTTTGTCATTTTGTTAACCGGAGTTTGCGGAGCTGTTGGGGTTCTTGTGTCTACAACCGAATCTGATTTTGCGGTGTTGAACGGAACGAATGCTTGTTATTACGTCGTGAAAACAGGAGCAAATGCTATCGTGGTTTACATCAGCTATGCCGTCGTGATTTTGATTCAGGGTAAGTATTTAACTATAGTGGAAAATGGGATGGAGTGTATTTTCAAAGAAAATAACAAATAATTAAACGCCATAGGATCCCTGTTGTTTCTGTTTATTCACATTCTCCGACTTCACCGAAAGGAACTTCTTTTTTATTCGTCATCGAATCCCGGAACAAAGAGTTCAACGTCGGCTAGGATTGGCCGCTTGGTGCGCTATTGCTCCATCGCCGCTGTGGTTGCAGCGAGCGTCGATTTAACGTTGGTTGTGATTGACCCGTTGATTAAAGGGCGAATTATTCAACTGGTGAGTTTGCACATATTCGGCTCACACTGAACAAATCGTGACAGGCAAGCTTTAAATGACGATGACATTTGTAGGTGACGAACTGGCTGTGGGATTGCGACTATACTGTCAATTTGACCTGCACACTTTTCTGCTTCGCAAACTGGAAACAAATATTATTCCCGTGGAAATTTTCAAAAGTTGATGATGACGAAACCACAGCCACTGCTGGCTCTTCAACTGCATGAAACTCTTAGGTGCGAAAGTTTGTTGGATTTTTAATAGCACGAAATACGTTACTATACTTTGCTCCATGAAAACCTTCAGCAAAAAGCTCAAGTCATTCCGAGTAATAAAGGAAAAATCTTTTCTTTAGATTTCTGTCATTGGAATTTCTTCGTCCGATTTACTTTGGAATTTCGCTTTTTTACTGAAGCAACAAGATTTCCTGAAATATAAACTAAAAAACTTAGCTTCAGAATTTTTGTTGTTTGGAAATTGTTTCACCTTTTTTCCATCTGCACGGCTTCGTGGACGCTGTCAGGCAGTGAGACGTTGTGTGTGTTCGGTAAAAACACATAAAGTAAAGAAACAAGGATGGTGAGAATTCCTGAGGCCAGATATGGGATGTAACTTGATCCGCTGTCGCCTGGTCATGAAATTCCGATGTTTAAACCAAAAAGTTGAAAGTTAGATTTCAGGGCCATACCTGTAAATATAATAAGGGGAGCTAAGACACCCCCGAACCTCCCACATGCGGATGCTACCGACATTGCCGTGTGCCTGATTGTGGTGGGAAAGAACTCTGGTGTTGAGATGTAAACCACGTAATATCCAACGGTAACACAAAGTTTGCTGGACATTGTCAGAATCGTCACCGCGATTTCACTCCCTGAACATGATAAGTTACAATACAATAAAACTCCACTGAGCACGAACTCCGTATAATTAATGCTGGTTTTGTAACGATCTTTGTGCAGCCGGCCGTAACATTTTTTTCGAAACATACTTCAGTACGCAAATGACGTGTTAAAAAGAAATTGTGATAAAAGTATCTTTGTTAAAAACAGTTATGGCAAAACCCGAACTGTGAGGCACCGAATGCGCAATGGTTGCTGGGCCCGCAATCTGTTTGCTTGATGCCAACAGAAAACAACGTGTAGACTTACACAGTTTTACGAACGGGGTTACGATAATCGACAAGCCCGCGACCACCATGAACCCAATGTATGTATTCTTCCTTCCCCCAGCTTCCACGGTCGCGTACGACACCAGATAAGCAAGGAGTTCGACCGACCCAGCGTAGAAGCAATTGAGAAAGCGACTTCCTGTCAAGCTGTTTGTGTCGAACAGAATAGCGTAGTACGTCATGTTACAAATAACCCTGCAAATAACATAAATTTGGTTGCGAAGCTTTACATTAGGATCATGAACCAGGTTACACCTTCTATTACAACAAGGTTATCTTGTATATGGGGCATATCACAGTCAAATTATTTCTACTTTGTTCGAAAAAGTTCGGTTGTTTTACCATGAAGAGCAAGTGAGCAGGAGGCGGAACAGCAGCGCGGGAGATTTGAAAAACTTTATCCAGGTCCGTAGAGTCGACTGAGATTCTGGCTCAACCGATTTCTGCATCTCAATTTTCTTGCCATTGTACTTTGCTATTTTGCGGAGAATCGTTTCAGCTTTTTCGGTTTTCCCCATCGCGTTTAGCCATCGGGGTGTTTCATCTAGAAGCCTACGAAAACAATGTCAAAAACCCTGCCGTTTTTGGTGGAAGCACCACACTTTTACCACACGAGGGGGATGTAGAGCACACCCACAAGTCCGGTAGCGAGGGCATACCACCTCCACTGTTGCGTGAAATATGCGAGACCTGGTAAGGACATGTAGCCAAGTGCATAACCAACCGATATACAGCTACAAATAAAGTTGCGGTGTTGCTTGCCAACTGTTTCACTTCCTGTGGAGAGACAAAGTTAGCTGGGTGGATTTCCAGTAAAAATGTTGTGTGTTACCGAGCATGATGGCTGCCGAGTAATTTCCGACGCTCCCGATTCCCATGCAGAACACGAGAGCCAAATACATTTCAAAGTTTGCGGAAAAACTGATAACGAACGAGGAGGCAAACTGGACGAAAGTGAAAAGAAAAAATGCAACTTTTCGACCAAACCTGCAATTGAAATTTGAGGAAAGCATTAAACTTAAATGCGGTTATGAGTTTATATGAGTTTACAGAAATCACAGTTGATTTCCGTACTGTTTCTATTTAACACCACTGCATCGGTTCAGAATATGCCAAAGACTTATTGACCGTTTACTAATTTAAGTTAAACTTTTACTTTTTTTTCCGCTTTTGTACCATTTACATTTTTGTGTAAAATAGTTTGTTGCGCCTTTGTTTTGCGCTGATTGGTCTGAAAGCGCTGCCTTTTTGACAATATAGCCTTTTCTCTTATGGTTTTTGCGACAAAGGTTGTAGCGGGTCGCTAAATTCTTGGTATAAAACGTGGGAATTTAGTTTTATGGTTTGTAGCAAAGTTTCGCTTAAAGCATCAGCAAAGTTAATATCGCTGCCCAAAACTGCTAGACCCGATTCTGAGGTTGGAAAACATATTCACAACTAACTTGTCAGATATCCAGCCACTCAGTGCCGTTCCTGCAAACTTCCCGATCATGTAGTTTACCACAACCATGGGTTTTTTCCACGCATTTCCACACACCATGTCAAACTGCACAAGAAAAGTTTTGATCTGACGCGTTAGTTTTGTAAACCTGAAGGACATTAAACCACAACTTGGTGATCACAGTGTTCGTAACTCGTGCATAATTTTAAAACATGACAATCCCCTTTTGACCTGAGAACCCCCAAACCAGGGTTCCCGTTTTCCCCCAAACAAACTTGCACCTCTTTGATCGCCGAAGTTGCCCCCTTCTCGTAGTAAAACTTGACAGAATCACACCTAACCTCCTTCCTCGTGTTATTGGTTTGCTCGGTTCCTTCAAACGACAGCTGTTGAAAATGATG
>QXVZ01019640.1:16141-28664 GCA_008931825.1 Phallusia fumigata | reverse complement strand
GGGGATGAAGAGAAATCAAGCAGATAAAGGTCTGCTGGACTTTTTGCCTATGGTATCGAAGTATGTCGGCATCGGAGGGCGCGAGATCCTGCTAAGCGTTCCTCGTCACTTAACAATTCACATAATTTTCTTTAAACTTGAGCGTCAATTTGATTTTTAAGCGATTTTCGAATTTTTGACCGCAAATTATCAGGAATTCGTTTTCTGTGGATGCTCCCAGGAATGTGTCGCCGATATTTTACTTCAGCTTCAACGTTGTCACTGATTGAATAAAATGTGACGACAAATTAAACATCGTAATTGCAGTAAATGTAACGTCTGGGCTCGTGGGTATCTAACTTTGAGTCGGCGGAACGTATAAGACTTGTGTTTAGAAGTAATCATGAATAACAGCAGTATGGTGGCCCATTGCTATCAACAGCTTTTTTTTTAATTAAAACAGAATTGAAAATTAAAACACAAATGAAAATCAAAACGCAATTAAAAATGAAAACACAAATGAAAGTCAAAACGCAATTCAAAATCAAAACACAAATGAAAATCGAATCACGAATAAAAATCAAAACGCAATTCAAAATCAAAACACAAAAGCAAATCTAAAATGAAAACACAAATGAAAATCAAAACACAACCGAAAAAACTCCACGTGGCCCAGCGCTATCATCCCAAAGCTTTTTCAATGGAAGCTCAAGTGATGGCCCATCCAAATCCACAGATATCGTATGCGTTTCCCAGAGTTCCAACTCGATTGGGCTTCGAAACAGCAATGCGAGCCCTACTGAACGATCTGAGGTACTTAACCCGTATACAGACGTTAAAAAGTAGTTGGGATTTGTCCTCAGAAGCGTCCCAGAGACTTTTAGGTGACTAGAGTACTTCTGAAGAAAACTGATAAACAGAAGCTATTGGTACGGATCAGAACATTTTAGGCGACGGCAGGCTGCATATTGTTTACATAGTTAACAATTATTGATGGTGAAGCAGTGCTTCCTACTCGGAATGAGCCAACATTCACACATAAAGGCATTGTTAGTCTTTTATTTCAGTGATTTGATAGTGCCCTTATGGGTGAAATGAATATCTCAAACTATGTTTTATAATTCTGAATAGAGAAGCATTGCTTCATCATTACTAAAACAAATAAAATTTTAGATGATATAAATCTGGTGTATTTCCAGATTGCAAATCACTTATTGTGGTAAACTTTTAGCTTGTTTGGTGCACCGTCATCAAAGAAACCTAGGATGATTCTGATAAAGAGTTGGCGTGAAAGGCAAGAAAAGTCAAGGAAAAGAACGTAGTGTGCCAGGTGACATAATGGTCTAAAGAACGTCATCAACCCCGTCTGGAAGGCTGAAAAAGTTTAATCCATTAGACACAAGAGACTTTGTACCGTTTGATAAGGTGATTCTTAACATCATTAAGTTAGCTTGTGAAAAATATTACCAGGCTCCACAAGGAACATGTCAACATTTGATGGCATCAGATCATCATACAAAAGACTGGACCAAGTCAAAAATTTGTTACATTAGATCTTTGGAATCAAGTACAAAAGTCCATAAAGTTTCTGCAAATACAATCCTGCCTAAAAATAGGAAGATTTGTGATCCTTCAGTGTCATGCTATGTGCCAATATCAATTTCCATTGGCACTTAACCGAAAGCTGAAGAAGCTCATTGAAAACAAAGTTAATGCGTATATGGCACACCAGTTGCCACCAACACAATGGAAAAGAGAAAAACTAGTTTTAAAATTGTACAAACAGGAGGCGGTGGCTGATGACATTTATTACTGCAACTATGATGAAAGCACTGCTACCATTGAAGCTTTTTGTGAGGGAACATTTGCAAAATATGTCATTATCATTAATGATGGTTCCTGTACTAAATCAACTGGTGATAAAGAGCTACAAAAAAGTGTGAATGCCCAGTTCATTAAAGTTTTTTAAAAACCGGTTGATGCTTCTTGATATCCAACAGTGTGAAATATAAACCTCTTAGACCCAGAAATTGCTACCCCCCATTTAACAACTTGGAGTTTTTTCTGTGCTGGTAATTTATCAACAAATGCTATTCTAAACTTGATCTGTCACCATGCTTGCAACAGATTTTGTGAAATGTAAAATTAACACCATTGCAAAAAAGATGCTGAAGTGTTGTGTTGAGATAAACTTGGCCAAACTTAAAAAATTGTTTTTGGTTAATGTTTTGGTAGGAATTGTCTGTTCCTAGCACAATTGTCACACTCTGAAATACTTTTGATGACAATTTGTAAAGAACATGAAGAGCTGTTTGTTATTTAATTGGTCAGTTGTGACACTTTAGGCGTTGTTTTGTGTGGGCTGAAACTGGAACTTTGGTACAACACTAATATATGTAGTAAATATATGTGTTAAAGACCACCATCCAAAATAACATGTTTTTGATCCAAATTAACCATTACATGTAATTACATCATACTATTGCATGATACCTTTTGGATCTCTTTTAGCAATCCGGTCGTTCGAAGTTGTGTTTCAGGATAGCTTTTTTGTTATAATGAGCCCCCAAAAATAGGCCTCATTAATGCAGGAACTAGAATTTTTTTAATTGACGACAGCTACGGCTTGATGAATGCCAGTTTTACTTCAGCCAGACATATAGACATATGACTTATTACATGTTCTAGTTGTTTGTGTCATGCTACAATTTGAGCTCAAAATAACTGAAAAGCGAGTTTAAAATAACTTGATCGCCATTGTTTTACCAAGCAAGATTCAATAAACATGATGCAACACACAAGATTTGGAACAAACACATGGTATTTTAGATGGTGGTCTTCTGCACATGACTGTACATATAGAGTTCTTAATGTTTCTTGGGTTTCTTTCTTCTGATCCTTTCACTACTTTACAACAAAAAAGGTTAAAAAGCTTGTTTTTGCATTTCGTTTTTTAGTTGGTAATATTGTTAATTTCACAAGAAAACCAATTTAAAAGTTGCGAAGTAAAAAGCAATATTTCTGAGCAGCATCTTCTGATAATATCAGGCAATATTAGTTCAGGACATTTTATTTCGTCATCATGCCAGTGTTTATGAGCAGCGAAGCACACCATATTCTATGCATGCATCCCTAAGATCTTCTCTTTTAATTGAAAGGCCTTTACAAGATGGACCATATATGACTCTGGACAATCAGAAAGGTCCAACCTTTCGTGAAGTTTCCTTCGCAAACGCTTAATTTTTTTTTGTGCCAATAAACATTGTGTCAAGTGTCTTGGAACAAACATGTTATGCTTGCATCTCAGTTTTTCGTTCATTGCCCTGTAACGCAATGGTTTACCAGGACCTATTAATTTCCTATCAATTGCATTACACACATTTTCAAGAGGTGTATCATACCAAGTAAAAGATATGTCAAAGAAGCGAAGATGACGATCCAAAGTTGCAATATTCACCAAGTATCTTCTTCACAAAAGTACGGATTTCTTTTCGTTTGAGGATTTTTGCAACACACTTTTGGAAACAGTTTTACAGTCCTTCATTTTGTTGTCCTATTTTTCCCAGATGGTTAATGAAAATTATTTCTGTTCACATATAGTTGAAAACTGGATTAACATTAGTANTACATAAAACAAAACCTTAAAGAATTGGAAACAAAAAGAGACAACACAAACATGTACATAGTAAAATTTCCTTCACCAGAGGAACATTCCGGACACGTGGGACAGGTAGGAAATGCAACCAATTTTTTGAGGGGTATTGTTCATGCAACAAAAACTGTTGTGCACTTTACAGGCTGCAGAAAAATTACAACCATGGACACACGGCTGGTTTCAAAAACAACCTGGGTAATGATGAAGTTGCAACCACTAGTGAGGTCATTTGTCACACCGGCGATATTTCCCCACAACCAAGGATACACAAAATCATTTTTATCAGGCAGTTCGTAAACGCAAAAGAATCCCAGTCCTTAAAGGTGATGATGTTGCAGTAATCAACAGTAAAACAAGTTTTCTGTTTGTCCATCAGTTTTCCTGGCAACGCAGTCTTCTTCGGTCTGGGCAAAAAATTGTCTTATGTATGCTACCTACAAAACAACAAAATATGCCTTTCCACTGTTTTTTTTTCTGTGTAAAAACAAACGTAGGATATCAGGTTGTAGGGAGTTTCGTTCTACAAAACGAAACAACAAAAGATATACAAGCCATCCAGATTCTTAAGTGGAACCCTGATTGGGATCCCAAATTTTTTATGCGATGCTGAGGTGAATGCTATTGAAGCATTTAATAGTACGTCAATAAGTTAAACCTTTCCCAGTAATGTAGTTAATATTTAACCTTCACAGAGTGTAGAGTTTTAATGCGATTTCCATCGGGGGCAAGCATGGGAAAGCTGGGTTAAAAAAGTAAAAATAGAAATTGAGAAAAGTTTACATGCTGTAAACAATGTGTCAGTGACTACAGATATTTGGAGCCCATCTTAAGAAAGAATGTTAAAACTCTCACGTGACCTGTCACCTCTGGTTTCGTTTAAGCAAAAAAATATTGATAACAAAACTTTTTCAAACCTGCCAGCAGACCGACAAAACGTTTATAAACGTTCAATTGCAAATATGTCCAGATAACATAATGAAATATGCTATGGAAGCTGTCACCGAAAATGGTCTTCCTCTTCGTATTCGAGGCGTCTGGTGTAAAAAAATGTTAAACTTTCCAAAGTCAGCAGATCTCACACCTGGTCGTGACAAGAAGAGTTTGAAAATTTGAACTAAGCAGTTTAAGCTCATTTGTTTAAAAATTAACTTTGTAGCGCAAGTGGCGGTGGCATTACCAGTCAGACAGGTTTCTGTGAAGAGATCATTTTCAGGTCTTGGGCTGAACCTGGAAGCCAAACGCAACCGAATGAAGGGAGATATTTATTACCACTGGTTCTATGGTCCTGTTTTATTCTGTTTGATTTTGTGGAGTACAAGAAAATAGAGACCGAAATACCGACATATTTTTTTTCGTTATGTCGGAACAAAGTAAAAATATCGGTACATAAATTGTCCAGACCGAACACCCTTTGTTTTGGAACAGAAAAAGCACCTTGATTGCCTTTGAAATCAGTAAACGGGTCCATGTAATAAAAAAGGCTGAGAACCACTGGTTAAAGCAGGTAATTTAGCGGATTTACGGCCAAATACACCCAAATGATTTTTATTTGGAGGTTTCCCCTTTTTTTAATTTAAGCTTTTGTTTTTTTCCCCCAAAGGGGCCGGATTAAATCCGCTAGCTGCGCAATTGCAATGTTTGACTTAATTCTGTTCCATTGAATGGAATCACAGGCTGCTGATGGCCCGGAAAATGGTTTGCCACTGCACTTATTGGACCACGATTGTGTAACTAAAAGGAAACATAATGTGACATTGCATCCAAATTCAAACATTAACGACAAGGTAAAGGCGGCAGAATTGCAACTTGAAGTCAGTATGGCTTGCCATTGAGCCAGTCATTCGACCTGTAACGTCGTTTTTCGCAACCGTTGTGATTTATATTTTCCCGTGCCAACTTAACAATTCGGCTGTAACGTCATGATTGACAAAACAATGTGTATTTCATTTGGTGACGTAAAATGCCTGTTTGTGTTGCATGTTTGAAAGTCGTTGCTGAGTTAATGTGAACTGTTAGTGGAACTAAACTCAACTTCTTTTTTGTGAATGACAGACGATAAGCTAATGGTAAATTAAAAACTGTTGTTGACGTTGAGATGGTACTGCATTTTCCAATTGTTGGTAAGTGTGGTCTTAAACCAAAAATGTGTGCCATTATTCTTACCGAAACTCAGTGATATTGTTTATTATGTAGAAACTGTTCAACTTTGCATGCGAAACTTGTGTTAACCCCTGTGGCAAAACAATTGGTAAGGTTTAGTAACAATGTGTTGTTGCCGTGTTTATTCTTTCGTTTTTGGCACAGAAAAACCGGGATTGGCCGGAATTCGACCAAACAAATAAACTGGTTTCTTTTTGAACCTGGTGCCTGCGGTTTTCATACAGCCTTGTGTGACGCTTTACGTGGTGAAGGGTTACGCAAAGGAAAGTTTTACACGACCACTTCGGCGAAATTTAGGATGCTGATGGGCAGGAGAGTACTCTGGGAAAATAAAGCTTTATAGAAGCAAATGCACATGTTTAGTTCAAAACCTCATCTCGTAATCCTTGAAAAGTGAAGTAATCGAAGACCTTCCTGAAAGAGGTTTGCTCTTCTTATTGATGAGTCAACTGACGTTACAACACAAAAACAATTAGTGTTTTGGTTCGTTTTGACAGCGAGATCAATTAAACGTGAAATCTTTACAAAATACAGGGAAAAAATTAATTGCACACGAAGTTACAAAATGTGGCCAAGACCGTACGAACTGCGTCCGCTATGATTCTTTGCCACAATTCGGTATGGTTCAGAATCAAAAATCTTCCCAATGTTTGCAGCTCGGATGTGACTGTCAATTACTGGCACTAAGCATTCAACCCGCAGTTTCAAATCTGCTATGCAACAAACGATTTTTGTTGTCAGAAGTAACCCCCCAAAAAACGAAAAGGCGTTAACTGGGAGGAACTTTAAAGCGTATTTCACCTCGGTCGAGCTCGGACACGGATTGAAAATGGACGTAACATACAAACGTAGGCTTTTTAAAGAAAATTCTGTCTGACTTCTTTGGTTTACTGTTGTGCAGCTCTGATGTTCGTTTCGAATGTTAAATATTTTTTATCGGGCAGGATACAGAAAACAGTTTGTTTCAAAATGAAAAATGTTACATGCGGGAACATCTAGGTCTGTTTTAAACGTATACTTTACAATACCTTTTGGTGATCAACGAAAAAGGTACTTGCAAACTTTGCGACGCCAAAGTATCCACAATCGGGACTACCAACCTTCAATCTTATCGCACTTTCAAATATAACTAATTTTTAAACAAAAATAAAGCGAAAACATCCAGATATGTCGGATGACCAAAGTAATTCGGGTAACAGTGTGCAACAATTCTTCATTTAGGCCTCCAAATCTGGAAGAACAAAATGGCTTGTACATCGAAATAGTACAACACTTCGAGAACCAGCTGTTTTTTGGAGCAAAATAGACGGCATGACAAAACGAAACAAAACTGTTTTAGCAAGGTGGTAAAAAGGTTTATTACTAAAATAAAATGGTTCTGGAGCATTGCGGTAGGCAATGAATACAGATGGTGTCGACACGCTAAACATAAAAGAAAAAGGTTTGTAAAATTATGGTGTTATATTAAAATTGTGCGTGTTAAAAATAGTCAACTGGTGTGTGGGTTAATCGTCTGGAATCTGCTGTCTGTCGTTGTGAAACCTTCACTGGAACTCTAAAATTTCTTACGAAACTCCAACCAGACCCTTGGTCTGTTAATTCATGTCACTGTTCAAGAAAGCAACCTTTTTATATTCAGTGTTTTGAAGGAAATTTTCTACTCTGGTTGTGGTGCCCATCCAAGCGTAGCCCATGGGTTTTGTTCCTGGAAGCCTTGTTTTAATAACAGTCTTCATCGAATTATTTCCGATGCATATTGCAACCATTGGTCTTCAACATCAAATGTGTCTTTCTTTGTAGTGCTCAATTTTGAAGATATAAATTAATATATTTTTAAACCACAGTAAAGGTAGTTTTTACTTGGAACTTGACGGGTAAGTTTCCAGCTTCCACTTCCAACAACAGTTTTCGGTTGAGGGTTACAAATAACATAAATAATGATATTTGCGATGACTTAAAGCACAAAAGTGATAAAAGACATTATGATTCTGTCAATTGGCATAACAGTGGAGATTTTTACTTAAAAAAAAATCATTTTTTAGGCAGTCTGATCGTCAACGTGGTTCTGCAACATAAAGGAAAGATGGGAAATAATGATTGGTAAAATATTCAATTACTTTGCAAACAAAAATGTAATTAAAAATTAAATTCAAAACCTAAATGAACGTCAAACTCGTCCACTTCTGTCGTAAACAATGGTGGACAATGTTCCCGTGACCATCTTTTCCAGAATTTATCAATGAGGAGTTAAATGCGTTACCATCGTCCAGGGCAGTGACAATGCTGTTACTCATCGCTGTGTTCCTCTTAGGCTGTGTCTACACAATATTTCCTGCCAGCTTGGCGTACGCCCACAACCTGTCCCGCTGGCGCAGTGACCAACAAAACTTGTAAATTATACTATTTCGCGGGGTATTGCGTGCACAAGATTTTGTTTTGTTGTTAGTAAAAGTAAGCGGTTAATCTTACAAATTTGAACAGATCCATCAGAACTTTCTGTTTGGAAGTATGCTAAAGAACTACAAGGACTTTCCAACCACGCCCAGGAGGCAGTCCCCAAATGGTCGTTAGGTTTTTTGATATCCCAGGACCTTTGCCAATAGCCGTATTTTACCTGGGAATAGTTGTTTAAAGAAGAGGGTAGAACTTATTTAAATGACCTGGGTAAAGCAATGAATTTTAATGGTTTATGAAACGTCTTTTCAATATGCTTGTTTATAAATTTGTTTGTCTACTTTGAAAAAAATGGTGATAATCTTAACATTTTTAGTTGCAATGTCGTATGATGTTGCATCCGCGGAAGGCTGGTTGTAAATTATGGCCTCGTCATTTACAACTAGGTTCAAAAACTCTTTTTTTGTCAACCACGGATTTTAACACACTTAGTGGCAAAACTAGTTGCGGTTTAATTTGCGCTTTTTAATTTTTTGTCTGCATAGGACGTGCTTCACGTATTGGCATTGCCACTAACTGAAGCAGTCAATTTTTGAAACATTCACTTTTTCAAACGATATTTTATGGTAATAGTTTTTGACTCCTGTTTTGCTGATCTCAAAAAAGGCTGGTCGCACGCTGGGCGTAGGTCCAGTTCATGCTCATTTTGCGCAGCAAATGTTTAGTGATAGTGTGATAAATTGTTGTGGTGTTTGAGTTTAGGTCCAATTCAGTTATTTGGGCACTAGCTATCTTTTTATTATTTTTATTTGATTGCTATTTTTGGTCTGAACATTTGGGAGGCTTTGTGTCAATTTTGTGTAAACTAAAATGTATGCGCCGCTGTTAATCTGTCGCCCTACATTGACCCAGTAAACATGTTTGACTTTATTGTCGTTGTGCTCCAAAATGCCCTGTTCCGCAAATTAATAAACGATGAAATGCCCTGAGCAGGATCGCGCGCCAACATGGACAACAGCACATCAACTAAACATTGAATCCAGAATTTTTAGCCACAAGTCTGGTCGAATTTGCTTGGTACATTTTCCGTTAATATTAGATACGTCGGAAGTCAAAACCAGTTTTGAAACTTTTTTATTGCCGCAAGTGGAGCAGTTTGCCACAAAAGGTCGTAATATCGTTTAAAATAATCGCTTAATTTGCTCCCATATGCCAGAAGGGCGGTGCGTGTGGAGTTCCGTGGGTCGGCGCACAAAGAACATAGATCTAACCATGTCGGGGAATTGCGACATGGAGTCACTAAATCCTGATTTAAAATAGATGTTTTGGTAAATGATATATTGTGCGAAAAGTAATTTGCCAAAGTTTTTACCAGTTTACATGCATGTGGTATTGCCGGTACGAACTTCCACTGCGTCATAGTGGGTGTTTTGCTGAGATTATTGACGGGGTTTCCGGACACATTTGGGAGTCAAATTCGTTTTGCCAATTGTGGTGACGAATAAAAGNTCCAAATTTAGAATTAAATACAATGTGTTGCGCACGTCTTCGAATATAGTGCTCAACAAAGCAAAAAAAAAACAAATTCTAATCCACTCCCCTTACTTTAGTACATCTCCCTTCTGTATCAAGGCAGACCCTTCCTCGAACATTTTTCTTCCCTCGGGACATTTCCTGAGGTATCTTAAGTTGTTGAAACTGTAACTTCTGCCAAATTGCGTTTGTGCAATTAGTTACCCTTTCGGTTATCTGTACAAACCTAAACGTCTTGTATTTAATAGGTTGACCGCAAGTAGCGCTTCAACATGGCACTCCAGACTACACATGTGTTGATGCAGTTCCAGCTCGGAAAGATGGAGATTTCCGTTCCAGTAAACATCATCGTCGGAAATACCGAAGTCAATGGAGACGCAACCATGTCGCCTTGCCGAGGTGCGGAGAATGTGGTTGGCCCCATAGACACATTTGCTAGGGTCACCAGCCTGCTGCAAGATAGCAGCCACGACAACCTAAACAGAAAACACACGTCAGGCCCAAATGTAAGTGTTGATAAATTGTTTGTGATTACCAGAGACTGCGGATATGAAGCTGCCAGACGATCCGCTTCCCTTCCGATGTCTCGGTTATTACGACACTGTCCGGAGGCAATGTCGTTGGTCCCCAGGGCGAGAATGATCTTATTCACTTTATCGAACCGCGTTCCCCCAGCAAGTTCCAAACATCCGTGTTTCATGTTTTCCACCTGGAAAAGAAATCGCGGACAGAGTAAAGAATTTACTTTGATTACCTACCACGCGGGGGCAGACGATGTTGCTGTCGGTCACCAACAACACGGATGGAAGAGGCGACCTTGCAGCAAGGAGATAACATGTCCGCTTTCCGCTGATACCGAAGGGGTAGTTCTCGTTGAACACTATTGTTCTTGCTCCTCTTCTAAAAGACATATTCAGTTTTTATGCACGTTTGGGTATACTTTTTCAGGAAAACTGCTGAAAATGGCAAAGTGATATGGACGTCATAAATAAAAAACAATATGTAATACTGCAGGTGACCAACGTGTCCAATATCATTGCCATTTACTTTTTTCCATTACTTAGTTGTGCGTTGATCGTACAAAACAGTATTTATTCCATTACCTCATCATGTTAACAGCCTCTAGTGTTTGATGTAAAATGGACTATTGTTAACAATCTAAAAAAGAAGACAGCTAAGCTAGTTTTGGGACAAAATAATCGCTTATGCGTTCAAACAGTTTTAAGTATTGCACCAGTTAGACAACACCTAGCTATAGTCGCAGAAGACACCAAACATAACAACTTTTGCAAAGATTTTTATAAATGCGTAAGCGGACAATGACCTAAATCGAAAAATCACAAGTACAAAGCAGCAGCATTTTTCTAAAAAACACTTTCAAAAAGGGTTCCAGATATAACTTTTTCCATTTTCTCTCCATGAAAAATATGTTTCTTCGATTTACTCGTATAGTGCGTAAATTCATATTCGAGCCATATACCCCCAGCGGCAGGCTGTATTAACCCCGTTGGATGCCCTAAGCAAGGCCTTGGTGATCCTTTACAGTGGTGTTCGTGACTGGTGCGTAGGTGGATGGCAAGAGAAGCGGGCCTGCGCACCACCGGCGGCCGCAAGTATACTTAGCCTACTAGTTTATGATGCCGCGCACATGGATATTAAAGTGCATGTAATAGCGGCCGTGCTTTGATAAAAACTCTTTTGCTGGATAGAAGAAACATCTAAGAACAAGAAATTCATTTAAAAAATTATATTTTGTTACACTTTTAGGCACGTACAAATGCTATATTACCAAATTAAAGCCATTTCTTTGCAACACATAAACAATGTTGCATGCTAGTGTAATAGTTTTTGCTTTTTTTACACGTACCTTACAACTGGGGATTCTTACTTTAACATTGGTTGCGCATACAAAATTAGTAAGCAAATAGTACAAAGGATTATTGTTGATATATGTACTGTAATGTGGGATCATAGAATACTAAAACCCTGGAATGGCAACTCCATTGTTACGTCATTTCAGTCACGCTTGACTGCACGTGTAAGGCAATAGTTGTGCGCCTTACTGCATGCTGTTAAAGCATGCGAGTTTTGTTTGATTTATGCTCTTAACAAATCAATTCCAGGCATTTTAAGGATTTTTCGTAAAAATACCAGTAAAACTTCCTGGTTTTGGGATAGGGACGAGAAAAAAATATTGGAGGAAAGCAGCGGTCGTTCAACTGGTAAGGTCAGCACGTTTGAGAGCATAGCTTTAAAGCAAGAAATTTTCCTGCCGAAGCTGTGTGAGTTTGGCGTTGTGAACGCTTGGATTAAGGAATATTCAACTGCAGAAAAGCTCGTGGAAGTTTTTGACAAAACAATCTATTTTGAATCTATCAATTCAGAAAAAGCGGTAGCAAAAAGCATTTTAAAAATCATTAGGATGATAATTTTGCAAAAAAACGAGACTGGTAAAGCGGTGTCAAAACCAATAAAACAGCCAAGTGAAATAGAAAAAGATGTTGAATTTCTTGACGGTTACACTACGAAAAAGCTATTGCTAAATTTCAGGCAAGTGTGGTAGATTTTTTTTGTGGCCAAAACCCTTTGGGCTTATTTTGTCATTTAATTAAAAGACATCAAGGTTTCTTTCAAGCACTCCAGCATATTTGACCCTGTTAACTAGGCTTTATATTCTTTATTCCAATGAAACAAGTAAAAATCATGCTAAAATAAA
Organism: Phallusia fumigata; assembly: GCA_008931825.1. Lineage (NCBI taxonomy): Eukaryota > Metazoa > Chordata > Ascidiacea > Phlebobranchia > Ascidiidae > Phallusia > Phallusia fumigata. The sequence goes on along the minus strand of QXVZ01019640.1, from coordinate 16,227 downwards.
GTTCAGTACATTGACAAATTCTGTGCAGACACAACAAGAGTAAGAAGATTTGTTTGTTAATGTAACTACATAAAGTGACGATTTTG
>QXVZ01019640.1:0-12981 GCA_008931825.1 Phallusia fumigata | reverse complement strand
TCGCAAGGTACAAAAATAATTGATCAGTTGGATAAGGATGGGTACTTCACCACATCAAACAAAAAGCTTTTTGTGAAGATATGCACCAATATTCTCATTTCAGAGTCTGTGAAATGTGGAGACAAAAAGCAGTGTGTAAATTGTTGGTTTGTTTAATCTACAAACATCAATACATCTGTGTCTGTTTGCAGGTATCCTTCAACACAACTCAAAATAGATCTAGCACAAGCAATAATAAAATCGTTTCCAGCATTAATGAGCAAAGTTCCTCAAAGTGAAGGATATGTAAGTACTCAATTACTTGATATACCCACAGACATCTAATGTAAAAAAATTCACTTTGTAGGAACATTACTATGATCCCACCTCAAAAACTGGATACATTGAAAGCAGACTCAAAACGATGCGCAGGAAGCTGCCCATTGAGGAAAAAGCCTACAAAAAAAGAGGACTGAAGAGGAAATTTAGTAGCGATAGCAGTTCTTCTTTTGAATCCGATACTACAGTGGATTTGAGAGACAACGAGGAAATGAAACCAAGCAAGGAAAAGGTACTAATGGTTGGTTATTGCTGATTTTTTCGTGTTGGCCACCATGTCATGCCCAAGTGGCGGTGAAGCTAACATATCTACTGGCAGCTTATAAGGGACACATTTTTTACAGTGTAAATTTACTAAAAAAGAAAGATAGCCTAAAGCCTCTAAAATTTGCATTGCCTTTCAGGCTATTCTTGAATTATTTATTTGCAATGTAGATTGTGTGGCTCCAGCAAACATGTCCGAGACCAGAAGTACTGCCATTGATATACAGTGCCATGGATACAACATTTGAGTACCGAAGATTCGATATAGAGCACGAGCATCCTTCCATTACTTGCCTATTGCAGAAATATCCAAGATTTATTGATGTTGATAACGGAGAACTTGTGAGTTATAAGCACAAATGCAGATTTTTTAAGCAATAATCATGCTTTTGTTTTCTTTTAGCTGTTAAAGGAGTATTTTCGTTTGAAGCCTGCTGCAAAAAACATGCACGTCATTTTTCCACAATTGGCAGAGAAGATTGCAGATTATGCCACTAAAAAAAAGATTACCTCAAATGATTGGGATAATTTTGCAGACAGTAAGCAGTTTAGTTCCATTTCTAAAATATTTATGTTCAGTGTTATAACAAGCAATAATAGGAAAGTAAAACTACTTAGGTTTTCCTGTGTAAACAATTTTTGCCAAATATTGATTGATAAAAATTAACATTCAGTACTAAACAACAGGAATATATTCTTTTCTTAGGAAATTTGTCGGCCATAGTAGCTCTCCAAGCGCTTCTGCCACCTCTCAACATGAAGGGAGAAAAGGGACACTTTTCTGTGATTGAATTCAAGGGGGTAAGTTGTGATTGGTCCTCATATGCCAAATATACAATAAATGATTAATTGGTGATATTTTTTTAGGAAGGATACAGTATCGCAGAATATGCTGCAAACAAACCAAAGGATATGACACAACCATTTTTGGTTTCTGTAGGCCAAAAGTTTAAACCAGATGAATTCTTCCTTATTCTGGATTACACGCCAGTGCCGGTGGGATCGGACTTTATGTCTGCATTTCAGAAATTGTTTGCTTCATTTTGGGTATTCAATGTAAAGTATTATGCAAAGTTGGCAACATTTTACAACTTCTTTGAAGTGCACTGTTTGAATATGAAGGCAATGTGCTCTGTCCATTCCCTTACTGCAGCGTTGTAGTGTGCTCCTGATGTGATAAATGTATTCGTTTTGCAATAAAACAAACTCCATTGAAGATTTGACAGCATGTGTATTTGAAAGATTCTAAACCTTCGATTTCAACTATTCTAATCATTCAAAAATCTCAATGAACCAAATCATTCAACTAGTCAATCAAAAAACGATTGAAAATTGCTGAATTCAATCTTTCAAATCATTCAAAAAATGAATAAAGTGAATGATTCAAATCATTTCAATCTTTGAAAGGTTAGCATGGAATTTCATTCAAACTTCATTCATTTTTTTTTAGAGTGTACATAAAGTGATATTTGCTAATATAACTACATAAAGTGACGACTTTGATGTCGTAAAGCTTCATTACATATTAAGTTTATTTGTTTTCTTGTAGTGTTGCATAATTTTGCAAAATAAACTCTTAAAAAAATAACATCAGCTATTTGTGGTTGAGTAAAAATAAATCTAAGTGACCTATCTATTGAGTGTTTTTTTTGTGTTTCTACAACCGTAGAGTTGAGTTTATTTTGCTTGGGGAAAGAAAACATATCGATACAATAGCACTAAATCAATCACTAGGTCGAAACTAGATGCACAATGTTAGAACATTATGAAGTGCTAAAAAGTGGAGGACACAATTGGTGGGTGGAGGTTTTAAGCGCCGGAAGGAAGAACACACACAAAAATGCCAATATGAATATTAGTGCACGCTGGACTAATGTGGAGTTTGGTAAAATCTATTACACTTAGCCATTGTGATCACAACTTTCTCAGCAAAAAGAATAAGAACATTGGATGAAAGGGTGGATTTTTGTTTTAATTTTTTGGTTGGGATAGGTTCTGATTTGTGAAAAGTTGTCATGGACATTTTGTTGTTCACTCAAACACTGAAGTTAGGTGATCCTAATAGAAATATTTTTTTGTTTTAAGCCTTGGCACAATCAAAAGAACTTATGTTTTTAAAAACAGTGAAAACTTCATGATTTTGGTAATCTAGGATTCACTAGCTGTGGGTTACACTATGCTAATTAGTGTAACAAAAATAACCATATCAGTTTTTAAGTGTTACAATAAACATTATAATTTTGCATAGGTGTTTCACCAAGGATTGTTGCCAATTTGCATATTTGTGTTGTATGTCACTAAACAGCTTCAGCTTAACATTCCATCCAAAGTATAACACTTCAGAAATCTGCTTCTAATTAAACCTAACCCTGGTGACAAAATAAGGCAACAATATAGTTTGAACTATTTTTATTTGGCACATATCTTATGTGGGTAGTACTTTTTGTCCATTTGGAATTCAAAAACTTTTTTTTCAGTAAAAAGTCCATTAATATGCATAATACAAGTAACTGCATATTTGTGCAACAAACAGATTTATTTTGCAAAAATTTAACCTACCCTTGTGCCTTTCACCAAGCTTGTTTGCTAAATTAATCAACTGGTCTATACAACTTTTTGTGGCAGAGGATGTCAAACTAAAGGTGGGATTCTTTCCTTATGTGTCCACAAAACACTTTTTGGCATGCGCAAAGTGGGAACAGCACCAACTTTTATAGACTTTTTCTTGATCGTTGCCAAATAATGTCTTGTGTGGCTTAAAATGCCTTTCGCATTTATTGAGAAACCGTCTTACGTTTCATTGTGCAAGAGTTCTTTCATTTTGTCACCTTTTGAAGAGTCACGCAAACATAATCAAATTTTGGTCAACTTCTCCCGGTTTAAAACTCTAAACATTGATACTTTTTGCCTGATTTTTCGCATTTTCCGAACGAGGTTGAACAGTTTGAAATGGAACAGTTCATGAATAAAATACCTATCTGAAACGATATTGCAACAATAATTAGCTTATGAGTATACATTTTGCGTTTTCCGCGCCTGAACGCAGCCTGCACAATACATTTCCTTACACGTGCGTTCAAGCATGACGAAAATAACGTAACAATGATTTTGCGGTTGGCTTCGATAGCGGCAAATTTTCTTGCTTCTTGCGGCTGGCGACAAAGTTGAAAATATTTAACTTTTGCATTGCGGCTAACGGCTGTTTTGTGTGTGCAATTGATATTAACATGTTTGTTTTTCGTATTTTTTGCACAGTTTGGAATATATTCACATGAAATCATTTCAACCTTAATTTCAAAGTGTTTGATGTAATTTTGGACGCTGTGAGTAGTTGTTTTGAGAATTTTTGCGTTATTTTTGCAACTGTAACATATTTGATTAAATGTGTTTTCCAAAATGCAGGTGAATAACATGTATTCATTCAATGAAAAACTCATAAATTTTGTTAGGGAACATCCAGTTTTGTGTGGTTCCAAACATCAGCAATATAAAGACAACATAAAAAAAGAAAACGATTGGAAAACAATTGCGGTTAGGACAATCAGGGAAGTTGTCAGAAGTAAAATGCTTTTGTTTTCTGTACAAAAATTTAAACTGTGAAACAATATTTAGTGGAAGCCTGTACAAAAAGGTGGAGAAGTCTGAGAGATTAGTACACTAAGGAAAAAAAGGCCAAAGATCAAAATGGATCAGGTGCAGGCAGCAAACGTCCATGGGAACACTTTGAGAATGTGACATTTTTAGATGACCATCTTCGACATACATTGTATGTGTGACCTTAATGTTAAGTACAGTTTACTAGAGACATTCAAAGTTTAACTGGCTTGAAGTTAAATCAGTTTAAGTCAAATGTACAATGTGAGTCACAGAATGGTCTGCAATTTGTAGCAGTGTTTTCCATATCCCAGGTGTACATATAAATTGATTTGTGTAGTTTTGAGAATAGGGTTATAAACACTTACACATAAAAAAGTAAAATAGTTTTTACCAGCTTACACTAGGATAGGCTTAGGTTGCAGTCACATTAGCTGATGACCTGAAAACAAGTCGAAATAAACCATTTGTTTTCAGAACTGTAAACAACATGCCTACACCCATTCTGGATTTAACAAGCTCCAGCAGTGAAGATGCCCAATTAGACTCTTTTGGTGGGAAAAAGCTGTTTTGTATTTATTGGATAAACCTTGTTTAGTAAACCATTTAAATTTTGATGAAGTAACTGAAAAGCATATGCATTTACCTCCACATGTGGTATTGTAGTTCTGTATTTGATATATTTCATCAGTGTATAAAATCCCTACAAGTCGAACCTAATATGATTACAGATGCTGAATTTGTTGCATTAGATTGTGAAGATACAGCTGAACCTGTGCAGACTAAAAAAACTTAAAAAAGAGCAATGTTTCAGAAACAACTGTTGACACTACTTAAAGAAAACAATGAGGCCATTTTCAAAGTGACCACCACTAGCAGTGAAGATGAGAGCGAAGCAACTCAAATTGGTTAGAATCAAATTACGTCAGCTACCTGAAGATAAAGCTGATCAAGCCATGGCCCAAATTTTTCAATATTTAATAGAAATAAAACAAGCATAAGCAGCAAAGGTGTTTTTGTCATTTTTTCATTATAAATAAGAAATACAACTGTATACACATGTAAGTTCAGTTAGGGATAGCAAGTTATCTATTTACAACACTGTTTTGCCATTCAAGCTTTCCCTGGGATGACTGGAAGTAATCTTTAAATCTATCGCGTATTTGGGAGGCAGATTGAGTGTAATTATTTGAACCAAGTTGACCCATCGGTAGCAAGCTGCTTCCCTCGTTATCATGGCGCCAACCTCCAGGTATTATATTACCGTCGACTTCACGATCCACGTAAGATGGTGAACAATATGAAAGCTCAGTTTCATCCTCATTTTTGCGCTCTTGGAGATAATTGTGAAGACAACAAGCGGCCTTAGTTATAAACACAGCCTTGTTTACGTTGGCAACAATCGGGCGTTTGAAAATCCTCCACCTTGATGTTAGAATTCCGAATGTATTTTCTATAACTCGCCTAGCCCGGGACAGTCGGTAGTTGAATACGCGTTTGTCATTCGGCAGCAAGCGACCTGGGTAAGGCCGCATCATGTTATTTTTAAGTGGAAATGCAGCGTCTGCAACAAAGCAGTACGGAACCTTTGTTGTGGTATGAGGTATACATTCCAGTGGCGGAAATGGAAGTGCGTTGTTTAAAAATTCTCTTCCAAATTTAGAGTTAGCAAACACTCCTCCATCACTGTGTCTGCCCGAATCCCCAATATCGATCACAGAGAATCTGTAATCTGCGGTGCAAATCGCCAACAACACAATGCTAAAGTATCCCTTATAATTGTAGAACTCCGACCCTGACATTGGAGGGGCTTGTATCATGACATGCTTGCCATCTATTGCACCTAAGCACATAGGAAAGTTCCATTGTTGATCAAATTTTTGTGTAATGCTGCGCCAGTCCTCCTGTGTGCTGGGCATTTTTAAATACGTCGGCTCCAGTACTTTGCAAAGCACTTCGCACGTTTGTTTTACAATGGCGCACAAGGTTGACCGTCCAACGCGGTAATTAAAAGCAATGGTCTGCTGCGAATCCCCAGTAGCTAAAAATCTGCGTTACAAAAACTCTTAGTTTAATAATGAGAACAATAAACTGAAATTACTTGTGAGTCTAACTCTTATCTTTTGGAACTTCGCCAACCCGTATTCTGTTTTGAAACTAACGGTTTTACCAACGAAAGCAAGTGGTCGTAGGTCCTGATGTCCATCCTGAAATAACGGTGAAAGCTTTCGGGGATACTACGCATTTGCGCTACTAGGATTAGTTCTCCACGAACATCCCCGTGTCTATTAATTGGCCTTACCCACCACCTAAAAAGCAACAAGGGGTTTATTACAAACATAAATTAGGCCCAATTATCAGCAATAAAATTGTAACCTACCTCCGTTTACGACGACGGCGTTACTTTAACAATGCAGACAGAATTAGGCGACGGTTTTGTAAAAGCAGGAGCAACTTTGTTTTACAACGGGACGACATTTTGCCTGTTGATACTACAGATTGCCAGTTTGAGGCTGGTTTTTGCCATGGCAACTAAAAACCGCAAGCTGTAACACAGTGTGAACCGAACGCGGCTAACGGCAAACGTTTTGCCGTTGCGTACAACTGAAACCGCTCAGCCGTCAACCGGCAACGCAAGACGGACGATGTGTGAACCGGCCTTTACAAACAGAAAAACAATGCAAATGCTCATGGAATTGGTCTGTTAACAATAGTGGGCCACACAGGAACCAAAGCTTCTTGATTTTTAGCAAATATTTGATTTTACAAATTAAATAACCATCACCCAAAACATCTACAACATATTTGTCACCGACTTTGTATGATGAAGAGTATAAATGCAGCTCTTTTGCACTTGGGTAAAAGCAACAGAAACCTGAATCTATGCAATTCAATTTCTCAACAAGTTTGTGTGGCAAACTGCTTTTGTTTACCAAAGTTTCTGATACAAGTTCAGCCACTGCACACATGCAAAATTCCTCAGCCTGTTCCCAACATTTTAATTACTGAATCCGTTTGGCAACAGTCAGACAAACATTTTTGAAATTGTGGGATTGTTTGACAACTTTTTGATGCGTTGGTGGTAAGCTTCAAACCGCATGCACCAAAGGCGTCGCAATGGACCAAACTTCATCAGAAGGTATTGATAGTGCAACAGGAAATGACACTTGGGGGTTATTTTGTCATGTAGTAAAGAATAGAAGTCATGCACCAAACCATCCAAGTAGTTGGCCCAAGAAGGCGAAATTGAAGGGGCAAACAGAATGTCACATATTTTTGACAACAGCAAGTACAAATCCCAAATTTCAAAGTTTTCTGGAATAAATCTTCTACAATAAATGGTAAAACTCGAAAAAGGCACCATGCTTGAGATGAATTCATTGAAGTACCAATGTTTTTTATCCAAGCATCGGGTTTATTTTTTGTGTCATTGGGTCCAAAGCGAAAATCCACAAAGAGTTTAGTAATTTCAGCTTTTGACAAAGCCCGAACTTCAATAAGCTTGGTAAAAACAAACTTGACTATAATCGGTATAACTCCTTCAAGAATATCATGCATTATATCCGGCGGGAAAGATTCCAAAACATCAAATGAGTGCAAGGCATTTAAAACACACTCACGCCTCACTCCATACACAGACACAAGTTGGTTGTCTTCAAGCACAGATTGAACATGATATAAATGCATTTGTTTGGTACGCATTGTAAATAATGATTCATGACTTTTAACCTTAAGATCAGAATAATTTGCCAAACAAAATCTGGATAATTTTATCGTCTACAAACTGCTGCATTTTTTTTTTCTGTAATTTTTAAAAACTGAACTTTGCATTTCGCAAATATAAATCTACAAGAAAAACAGTAACCTAATGTCAGCAGCATCGAACTGCGTTTTAAGCGGCCAAACCCACACATGGATCACGTTGTTTCTACATCTCCATGGGCGTAGATTTTTTAACGTTTTGTAAAATATAAGGGGTGACATTTCCAGGTTTTAAAAACACGCAGCAGCAATTCCGCCACAAAGCATGTTGACGTAATGAGATGCTTGNAACTATTAAAATTTATGTTTATCACTTTTTTTAATGCTTGTAGGTAACATGATACATAGTTACAGACAAGATGTACCTGAAACGACACAACAAAACTTGCAAAGTAAATGTTTTGCTGCCCCAAGGCACAACAATTACACATGGTTTTGTGGCATTAAATAGTGAAGCCTAATATAAGGCCTTCCACAATACTCGTACAGATCAAGTGGATGAGCAGCTAGTTCATCACCAATTTTTGCCGCATGCCACATGTTAGTCTTACAAACAGAAAAACAATGCAAATGCTCATGGAATTGGTCTGTTAACAATAGTGGGCCACACAGGAACCAAAGCTGCTTGATTTTTAGCAAATATTTGATTTTACAAATTATATAACCATCACCCAAAACATCTACAACATATATGTCACCAACTTTATGTGACGAACAGTCTAAATGCAGCTCTTTTGCACTTGGGTAAAAGCAACAGAAACCTGAATCCATGCAATTCAATTTCTCAACAAGTTTGTGTGGCAAACTGCTTTTGTTTACCAAAGTTTCTGATACAAGTTCAGCCACTGCACACATGCAAAATTCCTCAGCCTGTTCCCAACATTTTAATTACTGAATCCGTTTGGCAACAGTCAGACAAACATTTTTGAAATTGTGGGATTGTTTGACAACTTTTTGATGCGTTGATGGTAAGCTTCAAACCGCATGCACCAAAGGCGTCGCAATGGACCAAACCTTATCAGAAGGTATGGATAGTGCAACAGGAAATGACACTTGGGGTGGTATTTTGTCAGGGGCTGTTTTAAGTAGTAAAGAGTAGAAGTCATGCACCAAACCATCCAAGTAGTTGGCCCAAGAAGGCAAAATTGAAGGGGCAAACAAAATGTCACAAATTTTTGACAACAGAAGTACAAATCCCAAATTTCAAAGTTTTCTGGAATAAATCTTTCTACAATAAATGGTAAAACTCGAAAAAGGCACCATGCTTGAGATGAATTGAAGTACTAATGTATTTTATCCAAGCATCTGGTTTATTTTTTGTGTCATTGGGTCCAAAGCGGAAATCCACAAAGACTTTAGTAATTTCAGCTTTTGACGAAGCCCGAACTTCAATAAGCTTGGTAATAACAAGCTTGATTACAATCGGTATAACTCCTTCAAGAATATCATGCATTATATCCGGCGGGAAAGACTCAAAAACATCAAATGAATGCAAGGCATTTAAAACACACTCACACCTCACTCCATACACAGACACAAGTTGGTTGTCGTCAAGCACAGATTGAACATGATATAAATGCATTTGTTTGGTACGCATTGTAAATAATGATTCATGACTTTTAACCTTAAGATCAGAATAATTTGCCAAACAAAATCTGCAAATTGGCCCACTACTGAAACATCTTCGAAATCCGCCTAAATTGTCTGCAGATATTGTAGCCAGTCCGCCATAAAATTTCTTTGTGTACCCATCATCCATGCAAATCATAATGCCCTCCGTTTCAAGTGTTTTAACATCCTGTATGAAAGGTTGTAGTACTGGGAATAACCATATTTTTTAACCAAACTTGACTGAACAACAGCAAGTAAATGAATTTTCCTCAATGATGACCAATACATATGTTCAATGTTTCCTAATAGGTAATAGAAGCATGTCATTTTATAAGTACCTCTGTTGCTTCCTAGGAGATTGCACACCTCCAATTCGTCACAATACAGATGTAATCTTAAAAGATCACAGTTTCCTTGAAATAATTTGTGCTCCTTGAAAATGCAACCATGAATGTAACTATTCATTACATCTTGAGACTTATCCAAGTTACAAATGCTACTAATTACATCCTTATGAGTAAGGTACTGCTTTAATGACTTGAGCAAAGGTACATATTGGAAAGATCGATCGGAATCAATTTTAACTTCAATTGGTTCAACTAGACCCAGTGAAGTACAAATACTTGTAGTTGCTCTCTGCACTGAGATTTTGCCATAATAATTCTACACTTGGCAGGTCACCCAAATTGCCTTCACCAACAACTTGTGAATGCACCATCGATTCATACTGAACGAAAAGTTGCACGATGTTTTCCATTAGGGAATTAAATACTGACACTGGCAAAACAAATNCATATTGGAAAGATCGATCAGAATCAATTTTAACTTCATTCAGAAGTGTTGGACCATTTTCACTTGAAAATGTTGCCTCTACTATGCTATCAGCATTATATGGTTCAAGTTCAGTAATTGCAGAAACAGGTGCGTGCTTTCTCTTGCTAAATGCATTCGAAAACCATGGTATGATGAACATGTTTTGTAACAATCTTTGCACACAAACTCTCCCCCATCTGCCACATGATAATTTCGGATGTGAAAAAGTAAATCTTTTTTAGTATTTCTGCTGACATTACACCAAATTATAGGGCACTTAAATTCATCCATTATGCTAATAACTGCGGAGTTACAGCAACAAGATTACTTTTAACCAGGTAAAGACAAACGTTGGAGCTAAGTCAAAACTGTTTTTCCTTCTGTTGTAACTTGAGCCTTCTTACCCTAAACTACAAATTTTGTGAAGCAATTCTACCTCCTGCATGGTGCACATACATTCACGGGCGCTGTCATTTATGAGATCTGCCATAATAATTCTACACTTGGCAGGTCATCAAAATTGCCTTCACCAACAACTTGTGAATGCACCATCGATTCATACAGAACGAAATATTTCACAATGTTTTCCATTAGGGAATTAAACACTGACACTGGCACAAAAAATTTCTCTCAAATCAGTAAACAGATTTTTGAAAAATCATTTTTAAACATTTCCACTTCATTCAGGAGTGTTGGACCATTTTCACTTGAAAATGTTGCCTCTACTGTGCTGTCAGCATTATATGGTTCAAATTCAGTAATGGCAGAAACAGGTGTGTGCTTTCTTGCTAAATGCATTCGAAAACCATGGTATGATGAACATGTTTTGTAACAATCTTTGCACACAAAATCTCCCCCATTTGGCACATGATCATTTCGGATGTGAAAAAGTAAATCTTTCTTTAGTATTTCTGCTGACATTACACCAAATTATAGGGCACATAAATTCATCCATTATGCTAATAACTGCAGAGTTAAAGCAACAAGATTACTTTTAACCAGGTAAAGATAAACCTTGGAGCTAAGTCCAAACTGTTCTTCCTTCTGTTGTAACTTGAGCCTCCTTACACTAAACTACAAATTTTGTGAAACAATTCTACCTCCTACATGGTGCACATACATTCACCACACACCTCATACATAATGACAGTCCCTTGCCAAATGTTATTGGTAAATAGCTAGCATTAGTATACGCCAAAATTGCGCTAAAACACACAAAAACTGCTGTAAACCTTGCCAAGTTAAGGCCGGTTTACACGACACGCGTAACTCGCGAATTTAGTGTTTATTTTATTATGTTGCGCGTCACGCGACGCACGCACGAAACGCCTTTCGCGTCCAAATCTTGAAACGCGTGAAGAGCGAAAATTTCGCGCCGTTCGCTTGACGTACTTGCTGTCTTGGTATTTGTTGTTAGTTTGGCTTTCAAACAACCAAAAATTATCTTGCTATATGCAGTTCATATGGATTCTATTAGAGACGAACAGTTTATATTCAGGGTATGATAAAAAACATTGGAATTTATTTTTTGTGTACAACTTATAAAACATAATTTTCGGGTAGCTCATTGATAAAAAATGTTTACAGGCTCAGCTCGTTGAAAAAAATGATTTGTATGTTCACAAAAGATACGCTTTAATTGTTTTCGTGTAAACACCCTTCGCATCAGACGCTTTATTCGCATACGCCACAAGCGCACCGTGTAAACCGGCCTTTAGGCATTTTTGTGAAAGCTTGTTGTTTAAAAAATAATTTCTGCAATAGCTCCAATGGTGAGATGTTTTTTTATTGTGGACCAGCCAGCAGTGATGTTAGATATGAACTTTTATCCACATAAATAAATGCTTATAAGTTGTAACCACCCTTTTATCTTTAGACTGGCTGCCTCTACTTCTTTTACATCGAGGATTGGTCCCAAGTAAATGTATTTCGTCACACTGCTGGAATTAGAAGCATCTATCCTGATAGCTGTGGGGGCCATGTTGCCTTTGTTGATGAAAAGGGAGATGGGTATGACAATTCACACTTTTACATAGTTCATTCTGATAGCCATAACTGTTTGAAATTACTTTATGTGATTGGTAACTATCAATGGTTCTCAAAGAATCTGTTTCTGTAACGCTGGGCATCTGCATGTTTGCAATCATTGTGTTAACTCAATTCATGTGAAAGTGTGCTTCAAACACAAAATCAAGCAACTATTGTTCTATAAGGATATGTATTTATTGCCGGTCTCTTACTTAAATAGAATTTATGTGATGTTTGAGGAGATTGAGGTCGTGTTGCCTTTGTTAATGATAATGGCGATAGGTAATACAAATCAAATTTGAATTTTAAGCAATCATTACAACTACAGCCATAACTGTTAATGTGAGATGACTTCATGTGATGGTTGAGAAAATTAGTTCATATAAATAAACATTCTTCATTTCATCATAAGTCAAACTTAGATTAATATTTAATTTGTAATTATTATGGGTCCCCTTCCCAAAGGGGGGGGGGGGGGGGGGGGGGGGGGGTGTTTTTGTTTTTTTTCTTTTTTTTTCTTTTTTCTACCCTGCAGCTGGGGGGGGGGCTTTTGTCATGAAATGTTTGATGGATTTGAATGAAACTTTCACA
>QXVZ01019639.1:0-13973 GCA_008931825.1 Phallusia fumigata | reverse complement strand
TTTGTCAAACTTTTTAAAGGATCTGGTACCTCATATAACTTATGTTTCTGCTTTATGTATGATCCCAACCCTACATACCTGTCCAGCAAAATTGTTATATAACTGATGGTGGTCCTGGCCATTACAAAGAGACTTGGGTAATGTCACTGGGTTAATCTATCATGCTGCTAATATTCGTGTGAAAAAACGTTTTTGTCCTGAACTTGGTGGGCTTAAACGGGTTTATTTATTACAGTGTGACACCATTAACACTTTATTTCCTTTCAAAGTTATTAACAGGGCAAGTCTGCTTTCAAATGTATACAAAAAATAGGTTGTCTTCCATATCTATGGTAACCTTTAATCTATTGATCGAAGGATTTAAGAGGATTGGTGCTTGTTACATGTTTTTGCTCATTTTCTTGAATAGTTAAGTCCCTTGACAACACATGGTTAACTCAAACATATCCAAATCTTAGCTTTGACACTAAAGTTTGTGGTGTGATTTTCACCTACAACTTTTTTTTTAAGTTGATGTAAAAAATACAGACCAGCTTTCTTTTTTGCAGTGGGATGTTTCTGATCAAGTCACTAACAAAAAATCTGATGAAAAGCGATCATCTCCAATTCCCAAAGCCGAGAAACCAAGTGAGACAAGTAAAAGATCACAACCAGCAGCATATTCACAACAGAGGTAGTGACCTTCTAGCGGCAACATAAGGGCATTGTGTAAAACGTTAAATGTTTTTCAGACATGGAAAACGTCGCGAGGGAAAACTTACTGAAATGTTGAAGAATATTTCTATTTCACAATCAAGAGAGGTGAGTGCTGACTTATTATGACTCAGCACACAAGTGTACATGGCAAAAATATATTTTGTAAAAGAACTAAAGCCCTTTGATCATGTTATGTTTTTACCACAGCCAAAATAACATTCATACCAAAAAAATCATTTGTTCTACAGTGTCATTGCTACTACTGCTATTTGCATTGGTTTGCAATTTTTTATTTTCGTTCTGCACCAAGTTATAGTTTACTATTGTGTTTATAGCAGCCACGAAGATACTCATCATTGCGACAGAGAAACGCTGACTCACCCACAGAACCATCAAGGCCCCAACATTACCCCCCGGCCCCTACACTGCCCCCAGAGTGGAGCAAGAAAAGGGAGGGACAATCAAAACCCAACAGAGGTAGGATAAGTTAAAGTGTTATGTTGAAGTCTTGGTTCCAAGTACTAAATGTTAATCTCCTGTCCCATTTTAACAAGATTCAGACTCCCTGTGATTTTGCATAACTATTTTTTAATGATCTTGGATGCTTACAAAGCCCACTATCCATTGGTATATCATTGCACCTCGAAAGCTTGTACAAAGCATCACACAATTTGTAATGCAAAATCACAATTTTTGCCAATTTCATGTAAAATCCTCGCATAGATCTATAACACTTACCCAAGTGAGCAGCGTGGCTCAGACTGACAATCACTGATGTAGCATATTGTACTTGACCGAGCATTACCCTGAGACTCGGCTATCAAAAGAATGCTCTTAGACAAATTGTTGTCAGTGTTAAACAGTTTTTTTTGACATTTGCTTTTATTCAGAAACCCCTCCACACACTTCTGCTGGTTCTCCAGCCAATCTTATCCAGCAAGGCAAATCAACCCCAGACCATGTAAAGGAGCCAACTCAGAACGAAATACTGATGGCATCGTTCATCCAACAACATCACCAACATTTGCAACAGCAGCATGCTACTCCACCGCCCGCACCATCCATTCCACCAACAGTCCCATACAGCATGGGTAAGGCAACAATCTGGATTCCATAGAGGGATACCACACTCTTATACAGGGCTTCCTAAACCTTTTTGATATATATGACAATATTTATCTTGCGTATGTCATTGAATTGTGTTTTAATTGCCGACTTTTCTCTCGGAACCCTCCAAAGGCTTAATCATTTACCAGCACTGCTATAAAAAGTGGCCTAAATCTTTTTTCCTAAAATGGTCCTGAGATAAATTTGTTTTACATATTTACTGCAAACTAGTAAATTGGGTTGGTCTAAAGGAATTTTGTTTTTAATTTTGTGCTTGTTCTGCAGAAAGATTCATCAATTTTCCTGTGTTAGCTTTTAATCATGTAAATATTGTACTGGTGATGACATGTTTAAAATGTTTTTAGCCGATTTTAGTTCATCTGCTTCAGAAATAACAAAAAGCGACCAGCCTTTGTTGCCTGATAATGCTGCTCTAACATCTCAAATGCAGTGGTACGAAGGTGAGTTTTCATTAATCCAATCTTCCAAATGACTAGACCTGGGGCAAGACTTTAAAAAATGCCTCAGTTAAATAATTAGTGAAAAAACAAGGGGTATGCACCATCTCATCTTTGTTTTACTAACTGTACTTAAATAACCAACCCAGACCTGCATATGTGTTCAATCAATTTGAGTTTATTTTACTTGGTGAAAGAATACAGCTACAAAACTGCCTCAAGTTGGGGATTACTACTTACATAATATTGTTCAGATTATGTGTTTGCAGTTTTGTTTGTGCTGAGTCACCAATATACCTAACTTTTAATTGCAGCTGCGATGGCATACCAGGCAATGTTGACACAGAATGTCCTTAACCACCCCCCTCCCCCCACACTGCCCCCCTTATTACCCCAGCAACCATCACTCTTATCGAATCTACCCAATTCTGAACAGGTATGTTGATGATAAAACACCTGGTGAAATGGGAATGGTCTCATGAAGTAAAAACCTGAGAATTTGTAAAGCTCCAACATTTATGGAGAAAAATCCTGTTTGGAAATGTTTTTGATGCAATATATAAAAGTTTATCTTCAAATTGTTCATAGGTGGGAACCCCAAGTCTACTAGTGGGTGAGGAACAAAAAACCCAACAGCCCCCGATGCCCCTTGTATCACAGGCTGGAACCCCAGGTAACAGAAAAACTAAACATTGCAGTTTGTCATACCTTAACCACTTGGTGTCACTAATAAGCAGATTAGAACCAGTTGTCTTTTTGTTTCTTTTTGAAACAGTTTTTTCAACCAATGTTTTAAACCTTCAGGGGATTGAAAAACAATGCAATTTATGCTTTTTCACGTAAAGTTACCCAGTAATTATATTTTTCCCATGCAAACTTGCCTCAATAAAATAACCAATGTATTTCATGGGTAACCTGAAGTTAATAATCTTGTTTCAGATCTTGGAGCTCTTGGTTCATTGGCATTTCCTCCCCCTTTGCCACATAACTTCCAAAATGAATTCATGCAAAGGTAATGTGAATTTACAAACAACTTTAGAACTTTTCTGTTTATGCCAACTGAAAAATTTACACTAAACTTAGTGATTTTGGCAAATCAATGATGATTTGATTGCTTCATTACAGGAGCATGCTGTCAGAACGGCCGATGGCCCCACCAATGCAAGTCCCATATTCACACACCCCGGGGCTCCTGGGTCAACAAGTTGGTGGGGTGACTTATTACTCCAACTTACCCCACTCTGCACCCATATCAGGGGTTCACAACATCATACCGGGAAATACCCCCATTGGGTCGCCCCTCCGATCAGTAAACTCTGCCATCCCTATACGACCACCAATGGAATGACGGTCTCAGGGGGCAACTGGGTAATTCCCTTGCCCCAGTATCTGGTTATGCCGGAAAACGGGGACCACACCAAGGCAGTAGCGGCGCTTTGCAGAAAAAAATAAGTTTTGTAACAATTAAGTGCGATCATTTCTTGATGGTTTTATTCGAGAATGTGTTGGTGCCTTACCACATGCTGGGCTCGTCTGTTTGTTTTTGAGGTTTCTGTTCATTTTATCGTCGCACACTCGCCTACCAACATTAAGTGATTTTTATTGTTTCGTAATAAACGTGGACATTATGACCAACGCCACTGTGGCGATTTTCGAAAAAGTACTCCTGTTTGTTGTTGTCAGGTAGACTTTGCTCTCTCAAAGCGAGTTTGAAAACTTGCTTTGTGCGGTCAAACTTGGCGTTATTTCTCGATTTAATGAACTTCGGTTCAAGCGGCGACATTGCTCCAACCCACTGTTTTAAATTAAAGTTCAAAAAATAATTCAACGGAACTGCAATGAGGCAGGTAGCTCGATGGTGGACTCATTGTGAGTAAACGCATTCAGGTGTTGTTCCGCCCACCGAGGATAAAAATGAGACCCAAACAAATTTCAGCAAGATTTGCTCGTACTGTGTCGGACAGATTCAAAGTTTCACGGTTGATTACACAAAAGTCCCCCCCCGAACCCCCTAAAAAACGCATATGGCATTACCAACAAACTGAGACCTCTAAAGCTATTTGCGACTTTTAAAATATTTGCGATTAGTAGGCCTAACTACGTCATTCCATCAGGCATTCGAAATTTCAGCAGATGTAGTGACGTTACCGAATGACGTTGTAGAGGCCGCGCACGATTTTAGCAGTAGTATGTATTTTAGGTTGTATTAATGCCGTGATGTTGATACGATCTTTTCAACAAGCCACTTTTAACAACTAATATGCAAATAGTTACGTTGCATGTGAACGCTGAAAACAAACATGCAATAAATCTTGCAGAACCCTACAAAGCTGTGTTTTGCGAATGTCGTTTCCATAAATCAGCACGAGCCGACGTACCAGACGTTGTATGCAATAACCGGGGGTTTACAGTGGTCATAAATATATGAGTCTGGCGGATTGTTTTCTTTCACAACACAGTGCGCCAGCTGGTATTACGTCATACAGTGTTGACTGTTGCAGTCCGCGCACAAACAATGCTGTCCAAACCAGATCCATTATCGTTTGAGCGGTTTACAATCAATTTAAACCCTAACCAATTGTTTTCAGTCACGGGTACAACTATTTTGTTGATATTTTTATTGACTTTTCAATTCTTGCATACAACACACCTGCAAAACTAAAATTTTAGGACATGGAAAAAGCTAATGAACCCCTGCTCAGTAAAAATTAAGAAGATTTAATAATAACGACTGTAAAAGGAAAGCTGTGTACAGAAATAAAACAAACTTTTTTGGCCCGAAACCTGACCGGAATTTAATGACTCACAACAGTCGAACTGATGCAAGCTAGTCATTGCTGAGTAAGGTCATCAAAAGGTTTCCCAGGTCACACAGAGCAATTAGGCAGCTCTCCACAACTAAGTACGCACTAATTGATGCAAAATACTTTTCCAACTACTGACCCACGAGTCACATTACCACTAAACTTTCGACGAACTCACTTTACTATACTTGTACAGCACGAATTAAGGCCAGCACTTGGATGAAGCTTCGTAGCATGTAATCATTTTCGCTGAACCAAGATTTCCAGCTGCTGTCCTTAAAGCGAACTCGTAATCCAAGATAAACCCAAGCCACACTTTCTGGTCAATACCAATCCAGCCACGTTACGTCAAGGTGACTTAGAGGTTATGACAACAAACAACGCCGAGGTCCAAGGTCATTTATGAGCCATGAGACCATTCTTTGTGCGTCATAACCACGATATGCTTCTGCGAAATTTGAGGTATTATCAGTTCATTTGTTGTTACAAGGTCTTGTGCGGTGAACTGATTTCTGTGGCATAAGGTTTGACTTGTTGTTTATCCGGTTACATGGTGTGCAGGCTTTTGGCTGTAAAAAACCTATTTACCGTGAAAGCTACATATAGAGTTGCTGTATTGTAAAGTTACGTCTTTTAGAACATGGTATTATTATAGTCCTTCAAAGTACAGTGTTGTCGAATTGGAATTATAACGTTTCTTATGAAAATGATAAATCCAACGCCAATGACATCACTACTTTTTTAAAAGTGCTGTGAAAGAAGTGTAACAGTTCGCATAAAGTTACCTACGTGCAGTTTATAGTTGGAAATCCAAGTAGAAACACGTATGAGGACCAAGCACCAAAAGCAACAAGTCTACCTTTAAAGGAAACTAACACTACAAGCTACTGCGTCAAGCCGCTAGCTACGTGAGCAAGTGATTTGAATGATTGATGCTTGTACCAGAGCGACGGTCGTAGAGAGGTCACGCCACTTTCGCAAAGGCAAACCGGGGTTAAACGGAGTTTACAGCGCTAGGGAAATAGCAGACTGTCTGCCTGCAGGCGACCACTTGCATTATTTGTTTACCCTGAAATAGAGCAGACAGTGGATGGTTTATAGCTAACAGCAGGGTGCTAGTTTGACGGTTGTTTTGTTGTTGCTGACCATGGGTTATGAAGAAGGCAACGCTTGTTGCAGATCAGCCTAAGGTCACAAGCTACTAGTGGCTGGCCGGCGTGATGTGCGGCACGTAATTAGCGAGGGGAATTTTGAAGCTGGTGGAGTTCGGGACCTTCGAGTTGGCGCTCGATTGGTGGAATATGAGATAAAACCGAAAACGGAGTATTGTATCAGTGTAGTCTCGCAGTGACAGACACAATGCGGGGTATTTTTCGGTCAGGCAATGTGAAAGTAAAGAAACGTCTGAACTGATTTCCGCGTTGTTTCAAAGTTTTAAAAGGTTAGATATGTTATTGTCAGGCTATATATATTAAAAAGATTGATGTTATTCTTAAAGAAAATGTTTCAAACTCATAAAAGTGTAAGCAAACTCAAAAAAATAAGTTGTCAAATTGTTAAAAAGAGTTAAGTTGTTTAAAAGCTCGTGAAATTAACATCACACCTTATTTTAAAAACAGTGTAGAACCACCCGTAGTTTGTAACTGTGGATTTAAAGCAACTTAAGCTTCCGGGACAAACCATTAACTCGTTTTCTACTCACTCGAGTTTCATTTAGTTTAAAGTTATTTAAACAGTTGGTATTCTTTGATAGAAAGGCAAGTTCTAAAGCCATTGCTGTCAATTTTGACCATTTAGTACTCAATGCAAATGCGATATTTTCAGGCAAGTATTACATGTATTTTACAACCAGCATTTAGGCCTTAGGGTTTCAAAGTTGCACTTTAAACGCGTCGGCTGGACCCAAAACCTTGAGAACAAACCCCAAAAGTGTTATTAGCGATCATATCGCAGTTCGCCATTTGTAGCCCACTTCGTATCGGCTGCAGATCACATTTGACATTCACCCAACAACGTCGATATGTTGAAGTCAGTAAAAGTTTTATCCTTTATCGAATTTGACTCCGATCTAAAACGGCGATAACTTGAAGTCTGGGCCAGGACGTGGGCGGTTGTCGGCTGAGGGCTTGTTCAAGATCTTAGCAAGTTTTCAAGGGCGCGAGCTTAGTCATGTTGTGACAGTCCGACCCGATGTGGCGCCTGATAAGATAAGAAATCTTTCCGTTGAGATGAAAGCAAGGTTGTATATTGGCTTCGAACCTTTTCAGCTTCCAAGATTTATTCTGTCTGCTTGGTTTGAANGCCTGATAAGATAAGAAATCTTTCCGTTGAGATGAAAGCAAGGTTGTATATTGGCTTCGAACCTTTTCAGCTTCCAAGATTTATTCTGTCTGCTTGGTTTGAACTTGAGGTTACGTCAAATTATTCTTAACTGTAGGTGTTAGGATTTTGTAAACAGAATACGTAGCCCTTGAAAATTGCTTAAATGTTTTGGAAGTTTGTCGAGTTCAGTTCATCCTGAAATGTTGTAATTGCTTCTCTAAATGTAGACTGTCATTTTGTGTCTGGTACCTTCGACGTCACGTCATAATGCTTTGTGCGAGATATTTGGTCTAAATTAAAAGCGCAACGCAAACATGTAACAATCGTATGGAAGTTGTGCTTAGTTTCGCAGAACAGTTTTATAAAAATTGGAAAACCAGTTGAATATACTTCTGACAAGATTTTATTCAGGAAATGACGACATGATGGAAAAAACACACCCAAGTTTGCGAAGTTTAACAATTCCGACCTTTGTATTTTCAGTGGACTTTTATCCGATGTAGCAAAATGACTAGGGTTCAAACAATGGAGTGTATAATTTCTGATCAGCAAAATTTCAAGCATTACGCCAGCACACAATCACCAGCATTAATTTACTGTGAGCTTGTGAGTATGAAATTGACCCTGTTAAAATTTGTGTGACCTGTGCATTCTGTTTGTTAACTTTGTTTGCTAAATATTTTTTGTATTTATCTGTGATTGACACGTTGGAGTTTAGGATAAAGATTTAAGGATAAATTGGAATTTAAACAAATTTGCGAAACATAAACACCGCGTAAAACGCCCAAAACAATATTGTGATTTTATAGTAAAACATTAGTTGAAATATTATTCGATAAAAAGATGTAACTGTAGTAAGCGGTTCTTCAAATTGGACCGTGCCGATGTCCTGATTTTTAGGCCTCGGTACAAATGTTTAATTTAATATATAAGATAAACGACTGGGGAGAAGACTTGGAACATAATTTCAGTTTTATAAGAATTTTGTAGCTGGAAACATTAAAACGTTTACAGATTCCACTTTTTATTATTGGTACGCACACCTGAATTGTGGAATAACACGTTACAATCACATAAAGCACTGTACAAACCCCGGGCCCCACGCAAAACAGTGCGCAGCAAGGTTGGTTCGCGCGCAGTTCAACATAAACATTGACTCGGTGTCCCCGAGTTTCGTGCACCGAATAATAATAGCCGGAACAGATCACGTTACCAGTTCACACTGCGGACACGAGAGCTAACACGACCCGAACATCGCTTCCGCAGGCCTCCCCCTCCCCCCGATCGCCCCCCCAACCACAGCCGATGACGTCACCGCACACGCACCACGTGACCTACGTTGACCTCGACAGGTTCGGAGCCCACGTGACCGGAAGTTTCGCGCTGGATTTCGGGAAGCATTTCTCGTGTGAGTTTTGTTTGCTGTTTCCGCGTTTAGCGGGTTCCGTGTCGTGTAAGGCGATTATGACGCGGCGTTTAGCGGAGTTGAAAATATTATTTGCTAAACTGGTGGACACGCCGTGTTGACTGAAAAGTCATATTGTCACATAACATCAGATATGGGGATACTTTGCATGGATTTTGCCACATTTATGTAAAAGTAAGGTATTATAAGGTCAAAAGCAAATCCATTTCCAGTGTAGATCAAATTCTAAACCAAATTGACGCTATTTCACATCAAGTTTCTAAGTGGTATGTCCAAAACACGCCACAGAAAAGTCAAACCACAGATGTTTGCGGAGGTTAAAAGGTCCGACATGTTTTGGCGAGGGACGCACTACCTAAATTGCCACCCTTCTACAACTGCACGAGTTTATAAAGACGAGGTCGGCACCAAAAACGCGTTGTTTTTTACTGAAAATTCTGAGTATTCCCATCAACACTATTCAAAAACGGGCGTTATCAAAAAACGTTATTTGTAACTCAATAAAAAATATTATTCATTCGTTACAGTATGCAATTTGTCCACTAGCTATAGGTGTTATTAGCTCACAAAAAAACATAGGTTCAAAAATTTCATTGTGTGCTCCCACAATCACCGCGACACTTACGACAAGGCCGGAAAACGATCAGAAGTGCAGGTTTAAATTCGAAATGGACAAACAAATCGAGTTTATATTCCATATGTACATAAACGGAAGTTTAAATCAACAAATGAAGCCACGTGCAGTGCATGAACTTTTCCTGGCATTACAGTCGCCTTTGCTGTGGTTCTGGATTCACAGAAATCCACACAACAATGATGGTCGTACGCGAGGACGCTCAACCGAATTGATGTCTGTGTTGATCCGGATTAGGTCGGGTGACCTTCACATGACTTTGTAGTGGCAATGGCGTGGTTGCTTTGCAGTTGAAATTAAGTTAACGGTAGCCGTGCTTCGGTATAAGGGCTTCCTTCTATGCCAGTGACGCGGTATGTAAAACTGAACTTCCCAAATAACAATCGACTGATTCCTTTCCTCGAAACGGCATTCAGGGTCATTGTTGCGTCATAGAAGTATAAATGTATGCAAATGACTTTCCTTTTGTTTCAATCCACCCTCAGGTAACCTTGGAGCGAATTAAAATTACGTCATAACACGTGACCCACGACTTTGCACGTGTACTTCATTATAAACAACTTTCGTGACGTCACAATAATGTTTGTAGCTTCACAATCATCAGACGGAGGCAGTATCTGCTCGAGCGGAACGACTTCAGATTATGAGACCGTCGGATGTGTGACGTCACCGGATTCTCCATTGCCACCGCGTGTCTACAAACCGTGTTGTGTTTGTGGCGACAGATCATCGGGTTATCACTACGGCGTCTCATCGTGCGAGGGATGCAAGGTAAATTGTGGTTCGTAAGAGTGAAACTGGCATGTTTCATGCTGGTAAGTTGCATAATGACCCCAACCTAACTTGCTTCGTAATTACGGGTCCCCTTGCATGAAGACAACGGACACTTTTTCTTTTTTGTCTATCGCCGGATTGTACACATCGTTCGGTCAAGAAAAAGTCGTTTAAATTTCTTTAAATTTCACACATGTTAGAAGGATGTCTGAAGTCGTGCACTGTAAGTTTTCACCTCAGTTCACCCATCGGTAACGTAAAAACCCAAACAGAAAAAAAAATTAAAAACAGCCACATTTATCCAAAGTCGATTTACACGACCAAACACCAAATGTTAACAAATAAACGTTTTGGTCTGACGAAGCTATAAGAAAAACAAAATCCTCCTGTTTGAAATGATACAACACCAACACTTGCATGATAACTTTATAAGCCATTGGATCGTTCTTCAACAAGATTTAAAACAAAACTCTCTAAACGATGGAAACTTTCTCATCACACACAAACCATGTGGTGACCTCGCAATGAGTTCACGTTCAAGTTGAGATTGAACCCGAGATAAGGGAGAAGTCGAGACTGTCGAGACGAGCGAAAGTTGAATAAATATTAGCAGGCGCCGCAGTAAAATTTCTGGCAATTGAAATTCGCTTTCCACCACTCTGCGTCCCAGAAACTGGGAAATAAAACAATCGAGTTTTACTCGGCGTCTGTGAAACTGAAAGTTAAAATTGTCTGGTGATTTTTTTCTATTCCCGTAATAGACATTCCTGACATATCAACATAAATGGAAAATATGAGTGACAAGCTGAACCTTAAACCATTCAATACAGAGCTGTTATCCTTATCAGACTTGTAAGTGTCGAGTTATAAACGAGTCCTCATCGAAATTAAGTTGGGATAAAAACTAAATTGTGATCGCTACAGCGAGCCAACACACAACAAATTTCTGCTACAAATAAAGAAACTTCGCCAAAGTGGACGGTTAAAATAGACAAGCATCATTTGATGCCAAAAAGTTCTGCTCCTCTGTCAGTTACACAAGCGTTAGCTTCACGCCTATCCATGTCGTCTTCCACACTGTATATACATAAGAGTTCCCTCCGAAGTGCAAATGAGGATTTTTCAAAATGCAAAGGATAAACCAAGCTTCGTAATATCTATTTTTACGCTACAAACCGCGTATCGCGCAAGGAACGTAATTAGATTGATATCTGAGCTTCAAAACATTTCACACACCAAAAAAATATTCGTCTCGCGTTCTTTAACGACCCCAACCTTCACAAGCACAAGATTCCAGACACGATAACACTCAAACCAGCACCAGGTTTCAACTTCAAAGAAACCAGATGACGAAACACGATACCCCCTCCCCAGCCCGCCACAGATAAACTGGTCACGTGGATGAAGTGACGTAATTATTAAAGCACAGTAATCATTGGAAGACCTGCTGTTGAGAGTTTGGTTGCAACAATGCTTGAACTGGAATGACATAGAAACCTCAACTGGGGCAACATCTGTGATATTTACGCTTACATCGCGATTGTGTTCAATGTAATGAAACTTAAGCAATTTTATGTGGCCATTATACTAGCGGTTAAAACCATCACAACATCAGAAACATGTGTTTGACCGATCTGGCTTCTCAACACGCTGACAGGTGCGTCCCTCAACGCAAGGTCATCCCAAGGACACGCTCATTCAAGGTCGCGTTGACCTCCGTCTGACATTTTGTATCCCTTTCTGGCTGTCAGTAGCTCACATTAAAAAAAGGAATGTAAATTACGATCGTATAAGATTAACTCACGAGACCCTTAAAAAACTCAATAAAAATTGCATGCTGATACATATGATTTTGCATTGGCGTGACTTCTTACAATCTATTGCAGTTTAAACTCATTTTTTAAACGGAAATTTTGTTTGACCTTTTACTCACCACACAGCTGAACATTTCCCCCGAGTTCAACTCATGTTCGCTCACCGCTTGATGGTTGAAACCCGACAGGACTTTGCATAACTTTATACCGGAAGCTTAATATCTTGTGGCGTTAACATACAAGGCGTGAAATTGAGCGGTTTCGGCAATNTGACAAGCTGAATCTTAAACCATTCAATACAGAGCTGTTATCCTTATCAGACTTGTAAGTGTCGAGTTATAAACGAGTCTTCACCGAAATTAAGTTGGAATAAAAACCAAATTGTGATCGCTACAGCGAGCCAACACACAACAAATTTTCTGCTACAAATAAAGAAACTTCGCCAAAGTGGACGGTTAAAATAGACAAGCATCATTTGATGCCAAAAAGTTCTGCTCCTCTGGCAGTTACACAAGCGTTAGCTTCACGCCTATCCATGTCGTCTTCCACACTGTATATACATAAGAGTTTCCTCCGAAGTGCAAATGAGGATTTTTCAAAATGCAAAGGATAAACCAAGCTTCGTAACATCTATTTTTAAGCTACAAACCATATCGCGCAAGGAACGTAACTAGATTGATATCTGAGCTTCAAAACATTTCATACACCAAAAAAATATTCGTCTCGCGTGTTTTAACGACCCCAACCTTCACAAGCACAAGATTCCAGACACGATAACACTCAAACCAGCACCAGGTTTCAACTTCAAAGAAACCAGATGACGAAACACGATACCCCCTCCCCAGCCCGCCACAGATAAACTGGTCACGTGGATGGAGTGACGTAATTATTAAAGCACAGTAATCATTGGAAGACCTGCTGTTGAGAGTTTGGTTGCAACAATGCTTGAACTGGAATGACATAGAAACCTCAACTGGGGCAACATCTGTGATATTTACGCTTACATCGCGATTGTGTTCAATGTAATGAAACTTAAGCAATTTTATGTGGCCATTATACTAGCGGTTAAAACCATCACAACATCAGAAACATGTGTTTGACCGATCTGGCTTCTCAACACGCTGACAGGTGCGTCCCTCAACGCAAGGTCATCCCAAGGACACGCTCATTCAAGGTCGCGTTGACCTCCGTCTGACATTTTGTATCCCTTTCTGGCTGTCAGTAGCTCACATTAAAAAAAGGAATGTAAATTACGATCGTATAAGATTAACTCTTGAGACCCTTAAAAAACTCAATAAACATTGCATGCTGATACATATGATTTTGCATTGGCGTGACTGCTTACAATCTATTGCAGTTTAAACTCGTTACAACGGAAAATTTGTTTGACCTTTTATTCACCACACAGCTGAACATTTCCCCCGAGTTCAACTCATGTTCGCTCACCGCTTGATGGTTGAAACCCGACAGGACTTTGCATAACTTTATACCGGAAGCTTAATATCTTGTGGCGTTAACATACAAGGCGTGAAATTGAGCGGTTTCGGCAATTTTCTACTGACAAGGGGAACAACTCGTCAAATTAAGTTATCTGTCCCCAATCTGTGTTACACGTTCGTTCGGTTTTAGGGTAAAATAAATTTAAGCTATTTGTTGTCAGCAAATGTTATGAGGTAAAACCTACAGATTGTTTAAACCAATTCAACTTAGCGGGTAATTTTCGAAATTAACCTTCTAGTTTCTCTGTTTTCTGACCTCACATAGCGACTTGTTGTCTGGTAAACAAACCATGTTGTTGGCTTATAAGTTTCTGCCATTCTTGCAGCAAAACACTTGAGGTTTTATCCTTGAAGTAGATTTGTCCAAGCTGAATGCCATGATATAAAACCAGGTTATTTTGCAAAATCAGCACAATGCACCTGAAACGTTGGGACTAAA
>QXVZ01019630.1:0-36565 GCA_008931825.1 Phallusia fumigata | reverse complement strand
AGTTTTTATGTCGAAACACTTAATTCTATGAACACTGTATGGCCTAATAGGCTACCTGGATAAGCATTGTGCTGGGATTATATATGCTTTCAATTCTATGCATCCATTGTTCAATGCTTTCCACAACATACTGAACAGAATTTTGGTCCTAATAATAAAATTATTTGAAGGAACATTGAGTTAAAATCTGGTAATTCATTGTATGTTAACCACTTGTCCTATTTTAAAAAGGATGTTGAAAATTAGAAAAAAAGTGTGTGTGTAGAGACTTTTTTACCGTGTTAGGATAAATTAAATTGTTATGCATGAAATGAAAACAGTCATCTCAACATCATTTATAAATGTTCTGCAAAATGACCCAATATCCAAGTGATTTCATGCTTGTAAAAACATATTTCCTAATATAAAAACATAACAATTTTGTGACTACAATTACCTGCTTAATGACTAAAATAGTTTTTAGTGACCACAAAAATAGTTCAAAATCTGCCAATGGATAATGGCTTGATGCAAATTTTTTAAGAGTTTGTTGTGCAGTTTCACGTAATGATTTTTTTTTCTCCAAATCTTTGCTACTAAAAACAAACAAGTTATTACAGTTTAACCTTACATTAAAATACAATATGTTCAATATGGTGGAATGATGTACAACATACACTCACATACAACTTGGCATTTGGTAAGCATCCATATATAACTATGCTCATAAGCGTCGATTTTTTAGCAATTTTTTTTCGTGTGGGGTGGCGAAATGATCAAAAAGCATCATGAAAGTATCTGTTATTGCTAATATTATTGATGCATATAGCACAAGAGCTGCACAAAATGGGACTTTCTCCTGCGTTGTTTACCAAACGAAAAGAAATTTGTGTTGTTCAGTTCGCACATGTTTTGGGTAAACAAGTCTTCAGAAATGCAAAAATATAATAAGAATCCAGGAAATTTCTGGGGTGGCATCATAGAATTTTTATAATGGCTGCCACCCTAGAAATTTCCAGTGTAGTGGCTGCCACCACCGCCACTCTGGTAATTGACGCCTATGGTTTAAGCACAGAATCTTATCCTGTATTTTAACCTGTACACAAGTCATAAGGTCTACTTACGTATTATTGAGCTTTGCAATTTCAAGCTGCACCCAGTTGTTTACTTTCTGATTTTGAATGAGTTTCTAAAAAGCAAATGGTAAGTGCCTTTTTTTCAAAAACATAATATTCTTACTTTAAAACTGTATCTATCTGTGTGTAGGGCCTGCAAAAATTTAACAACATCAAAAGCTTGTAAAATCTTCTCTGATTTTTCAGCCAAATCCCCAATTATTTCTGCATCAATTTGATCTTGGCACACTGTTGCAATGAATTGAAATCGAGATGCAAGATGTGTCAGCCATGTTACAGCTTCCTCTACTTGTCTGGAATGAAAATAAACAAGTTTTATTAATATTGTAAATGATAACTGATATCAAAACCATACCTTTTCAAAAACTTTTTTTTTGCTAATTTTTCTTTGAGGGATTTCCATACAACCTGGTTCAATGTACTTTGGCCATTATTGGCAACCACATACAAAATAGGAATGACCAAACAACTTTCTATATGTGTGTTAGAGTTTTGGTATACTTGCCACAGTGCATCCTGCAAGAATCTGTAAAATCAAAAACTTAGAACACCAACAAAGACAAAATAAATCTGTAGGGACTGCTACCGTTTATCATATTTTTGAACCGAATGGAGTTGCTTAACTTCAGTTTCATTTAAGTCCTGTAGGTACATTCCAGTGCAAAGTGTTTTCCAAAACTTTTCATCATCCTTTATCACAATTTTATGGTGGCGCAACAATGCAGTAACTGCAATATTGCACAAAACCTTCTGAAAAGTTGAGACCCCTTCTTGTTCTTTAACATACCTTCGTAGCTCAGTATTCTGCACATAAGATGTTATTTTGAAAAAAATCTTTTGATGTTCATTTAATTTTGTCACTTACAAAGGATGGCAAAAGGGAAACTTCTCTGCCATTGGTTGAAAAAGTTCTTTGTAGAAGTGCATTTTTCCACCAGTGACGCAGTTGACTATAGTAACATACAAATTTATCGTTGTTTACTGAATCATCTAAAGTTTGCATTGTATCCATAGGGGGAAGATGTCTTGCAATGTTTCCAGCATACATGCTTGTAAATGAAGCATGAGTTAGATCTTCTGACACATCAAAGACATCAAACAAAATAATGTTTCCTGTTAACAAACAAGTTAATTGTAGGCAAGTTTTTCAACACCTTGTTTTAGGTACAAGCACAAATCTTGTTTGGGTATCCACCCTGAAGCAAAGATGCTAATGATGCAAGGGGACACATACTGTTTTCACTTGTTTTTTGTATTTGAATAATTTCTCTCAGGCTGCTTCGCAGGCATTTTGTTTGTGCAAATTAAACAGTGATTGTCCGGTGGTAACCTAAATGTGTTTCTGTATAGGGCTCTAAGTTGGTTGCAATACCTTTGCTTCTATTTACCATAGTTCACTATGGCAGGGCCTCCCAAATTTTTAGTCTGTGACCTGTAATTTATTAAAATGTTTCATGACTCCCTTTGTTTGACAACGACGATCGTTTCAAAACATACATGTGGTTAAGGCAACTTTTCCTCATCAGTGTAATGGAATCATTTCGTTATCTAGCTTGTAGTCTGCACTATGTCCTGCTGCACAATTTATCGACCAGAATCTGGCATACTTTTAACATGCAATGGAGCTGCTAAAGTGACATAACATGAAAAATATCCAGTTGCGTCACAAGCATGAGGTGTTCGTATCTCAGCCTCTCCCACGATTCTTATTGTGACACTATCTGCAGTTAAACTTGTACCACTTAGTATTAAACAACTAACAACATGTGACCCTAAAAGCATATTGCACACCCCCACCAGGTAGTGACCCCAAGTTTGGGAGGTCCTGCTTTTTGGTCCAGTAACATGGGCACTTATAGGGGAGTAACATTGTTTGAGTTTGCAGCACATCACTGTAACCATGTTAAAAAAAGTCAATGCAGGTCAGCGAATGGGTTAGTGTGGCTATAGGGTTTAAATCATGCTTTTGAAATAGAGATAGTAACTGACATTGTGTGAAAAACGACTTGGTTGCATCCTAAAAAGGTAGTATATGAGCAATGACAATATGGAGAATACCACTTCTCTAAAGGGCCAGCATTATTGTTTAATGATTACCAAATGTAACATTACCCAGAGAACATCCCAAAAATGAAGTTTTATCTCTGAACCAACCTTTAACATTTTTTTAAATAAACAATTCGTATCACCACATATTTTCCTACCCTTGGTATTTTCTGAATTGACACATCGATTTGTATATTGGCTGCCTTTATCACCAGGAAGTTTTTCCCATCTTTCTTCTTTTGATTTCACACAGAACTTGTAGAAAATGTTTTGGATATTATTTGGTAAGGGAACAACAGCATGATAGGTGGTCCTGTATGCATGAAAAAGGTGATGATTTGGGTAATCACAGACCTGTTGGAAAAAGAATAAAGCTTATAACCACAAACCTAGAATGTTGAAATTTGTGAAGATGGACCGTTGTGTGTAAAAAGTCAACGTATACACAAATTTGGTCACCATCTTGTAAATCCTGGCATTTTTTGTTAAGAACCACCCGAAATTCTAGTGTTCGTTCTACAGGAAAAACAGTTTGTTTGTTTATGTTTGATATTTGTTTATTGGGGCTCAAGAGTCAATAAACACATACCTTTAATTACAATTTTTTTAAATGTACCTTTTAGTTGAACTTCCAGTTTGTTAGGAACAGTGCAGTTGTATGTTTCTGAACAGGTATGGAGATGTTTTTGTGAAACTTCACCTAAAATAACTGCATATGTTCATACCATTTAAATGTTGCAAAATATTTGATGGTTTTTAGTGGTTATTCACATTTTGCAAATTAATTAATTTTTTTGCCAACACTCTTGTTTGCAGCATACCTAGTCTTCGAGACTGTTTTATTTATGACCCAATAAGCAGCCCTTCTTAAAATGCATTTTACTTAACTTGGGAACACTAGACATCTTTAATAGATCTCAGGAATCATATACTAAGGCTTGAAGCAACATGCTTTATTATCACCAATGATGAAATAAGTTATTGCTGAAACATTAGAATAAAAAGGATTTAGCTTTAAACCAATAATGGATTAGTATATTTTTCCTAAGAATTTCTCCCTTCTAGTTTCAGTTAAGAGGAAAAGATTACTATGGTTAAAAGGGAACTATTATGAGTGTTTAATGCAAAGCTATTTTGTCCCTTTACTAAAAGCAAATTATAAAGTTTAAAGCAAAGTGTTATTCTGTAAAAATACAATTGTAATAAAAGCTTCATAGTCATTTACGTTTTTCAGTGTTTCGTGTTGCCATTGCTGGGCCACTGACAACTGAAGTATTTTTTTTCTGTTGTTTGTTCGTTGTTAATGTGGATGTTGGTGCAGGTTTGGAAGTTTTGTTTTGTGTTTCTGGTATTTAAAAAAGTAGTTAAAGGAATTTCCTGAAAACTGCCTGTCAACAGTTTTGCTTGCAGGCACTAAATAAATAATTAAAGAAAATATGTGTGATAATAACATACCACTGTTTTGTTTAGTTCTTGATTCTGATCTTACTCCTTGGGACTTTGACTTGCCTTGGCAAAAAAACAATAACATAAATTTTTGCAAAACACGTATCATAAAATCGAGAAAATCAAATACAAAATTATCCACCGGAACTGCAATGAGCCAGGTAGCTCGACAGCAGACTAATTATGAGTATAACACGTTCAGGCTTTGTTTTGCCAACCCGCCAGAGGATAAAATGAAACAAACAAAATCATTATGAAAACAACTTTTTTGCTTGATTTGACTACTACTGTTTAAATTTAGCCTGGCTAGGCAGAGCAACAGACTTTTTACTCAATTTTGCAATTCGAATAAGGAGAAAAGACACTTCTCTCACTCTTGTACTAGGTTTTATAATAATGCTGTTGTTCAACTTACCTTCTGAACCTGTTTCATTTATTATAGACAAAGAATCAGCACCTGTAATCACATTTGTGAACTCTACAATAATTGTAATCACAATACATAAAACTATAAAAAGATAGGACTATTTGGTACATAGGCCACTGGCTTAAGCAACAAATGTCCAAATCAAATAGCATGGTGGCTTTTACAGCACTACCTTTTCATGTACAGTATAACCCATTCATTATGTATTTTTATATATTTACTAATATTTAACAATGGGTTTCCTGGCGTATTATTATTGCACAATTTTTTTTGCAGGCAGTAAAGAGTATTGCTGTATTGTGGTAGCAGATTTTTTTCAAGTATTTTGATCAAATTGTAGTGTCTGCGGTCTGTGGCACACAAACAGTTCTGCAACAGAGACCCATTGTGTGTGTCAAAATTGTCATTCAATTCAGAGATCGTTTAATAGTTTTTTGGACACTAAAGGTATAACAGAGATGGGGTGCGAAACGTGTAAAATCATTTAACAGTAAAAGGCTTAGGCCAGCAAGGAAAACTATTACTTTTGCACCCAACTGCAAATGTACAAGTAAAATGAGTTTTCTGATCAACAGACTGAATTTTTATTACTTCCAATACTAGCTGCTCTGTACTTACCTTGCTTACTGGTGTGAGGATGACCGTCAAGTGATTTTGCTTGCTATAACAGAAATATACAGAAAAATATTAATTCTTTTGTTTAATGGTGCTGTGGTGGCAACAAAGCCGGAAAAGTAGACTGCTATAGCGATAGAAAATGGTAAGTATGGAGAACAACATTCAATGGTACACAGTGCAAGTTGAAAGGCCATATTGGTAACAACTAGGACTGTCAGTCAAACACAGCAATCCACACACTGCTAGTAATAATTTTTAAACTGTCCAAATTTTATCCACTTTTAATATGAGTTGATTAATACTTTGGTTTATTGCACATTTTTAGTTCACCTACTTTTTCCATTGGCATTTCAGCTCTATTCTTGTCTTCTGTAACAGCATAAACTTTAATGTTTGCAATGGTTTTGTTCATTCTATTTGTTTACAACAGGTAACAAAAACAAATATTTTGTTCAAAATGGTTTACAAAAAGGTTGTTAATTTTTTTGTGCTAAAATGATGATTTATTGTAATTTTCACTAATATCTTAGTCAAGTTACTGTTTGAGGAGGTCAGTTCTGTGGTTTTTTCATTGATGGAAGTTTGGGTAGGTGGTTCAGTAAGATTTTCTTTCCTAGATTTTGCTGTTGATATAACAGAGAAATCATTGCCCTGACTCCTGGAACTAAAATATTNCAAACACATTATATAAAGTTAACACATAAAATTTTGAAAACTGTCCTACATATTTAAATTTTGTGCATGGAGTGGTCACTTGTGATTTTACCTGGTGTGTTTTCGATAGCATTTATGAGTTCCTTTTCCCAACCCTCCATACTTGTTTTTATCGAGTCACAAAGCAAACCTACTGCAATGCTCTCTGAAGTTGCTTTCTCAATCTTGCTACATTGACCTACAGTTAAAAAATCTTATTTTAGTCAATGTTCATGTCATTTTGTCAGGTGGTAACTATAACAATAAAATACCCTTTGATAAATATTTGGACCTTCCAAGTTGTTTGGCGATTTCTGCACACTGTTGGACACTAAGCTCACAGATCAACATTGGCTTTAGAAAGTTCACAACACAAGTCTGTTGAATGCTCTAGGAATACATACAATGACTTTATTGTTCAACTAACTTGATAGTTTTACCAACATAAACACCAAAGTATCAAAAATTTTGCAAAACCATACAACTAGTAAAGTGTAGAAATGTTCTGAAAAGACTAAGTAGTCAATTATTAGACTTATTGGGGGGGACTGTCTAATAAATGGAACAACACAGAGGTTAATAGTATAAACCTGGTCCTTGGGGTAATGTTTTCGATAACTTGCTAGAAGCTCATTGATAATGAGGTCAATAGTTGCAGAATCCTTCTCTGCAGAGGCTACATCACAAGCAATGTGAAAAAGTACCTCCTTTTGGCTTCCCGCTCTAAAACAAAATGATGCAGAAAAGGATAATGAATGATATTAACTTCAAAATCTGCCAGTGCGCTTGGTACAATATAGCTTGCTTAGTACTTTGAATATCACAGACAATATAATTAAATATGGTACAAGTCTTGGTTCTACCACTAACTGTTATTGTTTTTGTGGTCAGGGTTTTGGATGAGAAAAACTGTGTTAGATTTAGCAAAACTCGGCAACACTATGGATATCAAGCTACATACTTCAGGTAACTCATTGAAAAAGTAATTAAATAATACAGAGGTAACCGAGGGCCTGTGTCAGTAAGAGCACTTGCTGTATTTAAAGGCATTCTAATAAAAAGTCAAATTTCTGGTTGCATTTCACCACGTGTGACTCACTCTTTGGGCAGAAGGAAATACATGTCACCACAAACATTTTCTAAGCTTTTGAGACTGTTCCACTTTCGTACAATCCACTGTAGATTTTTGTTTTCTTTCACAACAAGAAAACAATGGGCAACATTTGCCAAATCTTCCTTGCCTATATTTAAAAACAATAAATGTTGTATATGTGCTTCATTATTTGCAATGAGAGTTGACATGGTATTCGGAGTAAGCTGCAGCAACATACAATGATATACTGCCAAGACCTGTTTGATATACTGAAACTTGAGTTAAAGCAATAATTTTAAATGTTTTTAACAGGTATTTCGTTGCTTAGTACATTTACTCTTGTGGCTCATTGTTTTTTTTTCAGGCTTGCTAAGCCTCCTGTGTTTTTATTAAACAGTAAATTTAACAGCCTGATGTAAGATGTAAAAATATGTCAAAAATTTTGGGAAATAAGGCCAAACACGAAGCCTAAGTTGGATTTATTGAAGGTAAAACCTATGTGCCATATCTGCCCTGTGAAAAAATACTTGCAAACATGTAAAGACATTGTTGTAGTACTCACCTATATGCTTTAGGGCTTGGACGAACTTCTGTGGTAGTTTTTTTTCTGTACTTTTCTTTAACGTTTCGACCAGCATCTCACATATTGTCAGATCCTTTCCTTTCTTTTTTTTGTATTTTTTGTGGAAACCTATCATTATAGCAATTTGTTTAATAATGAAACTAGTAAATTTAAACTATCAACAATTATATGAATAGGTTATTTACATGTCTATTCCTAAAGCTTGCAAAATTTACCTTCTGCAATGCATCTCTGTTGGCTCAACTTTTTACCAAGACTTTTGACATTTTCCACTGATAGAAACTCAGAGAGAATTGGTAGAAATATTTGTATGTTTTCTTTGAACGACATTTTTTATTAATTTGTATATGCCAACCTAAAAAGTTTCTTTCATTTAAACTTTCCAGAGGGCCCCTTCTGGAGACAAACATGCAGAGTTAACAATTCATGTATATTTCATTGAAATTAAAAGTTTTGTTTACAATTTAGTGAAACAATTACGGTTCAAACCACTTTACAGAGCTAGTAGGTTAACCTCTTGTGTGTGAGGTTTAGGCTAAACAATCAACGGCTTACAACTTGTTGTCAAAGCTGGGGCTAGGGGTTAAACGCACCATTTGAACCAGACTGCAGCCCCTAAAAACTGTGTCATCAACGAAAAAAACACGTATACCATCTCCAAGAAACTATCGTTTGTGGTGCGCGCGAACGTCCGAAAACCTTTCACTTTTGGGTGATTGCAGGTGGCGCAACCTCATTGGTTAGGAGTCATAACACATATCACACCCTCGTGACCATAAAAAAACAAAGTGAAAGCAATGCGCGAATGAAAAACCTTCATAGGACTTTACGGTTACAAAAATGTATTGCGCAAGATACACCACTATACAATAAAACTGTAATGCATAAGTAACAAGAATACATACACATTTTTACGTTTTGTAATTTATCCCCCCACTCTGACTCAGCTGAACTGCTAATGAAAAACAGAAGTACGGCTACAGACGGTAACTGAATTGACCAAGTCCCGCTTTCGCAATGTTGGCAACAGTTAATCTTCAATCACGGGCGAAACTGTGGCGTTAAACAAACAGAAACCTCTTTTTCGCTGACGGTGACTTTGACGCCCCGTAACTCGTTAAACATTTTGTGGTTATTTGTTCGGCATTTTTGCAATTTCGTTTTTCAACTGCTTAAACTTAACAGTGATGAATGAAACCTTTAACGTAAACTGGATGATATTAAAAGCTGTTGGACTTTTCATTGCGAACAATTGTTTGGTATGTGAGGTACGTTTGGACTTCATTACCAGACGAAACGATAACGGCGTTGGGACAACGAGGTGAATTAATATAAAATTTTAGTTACGCACTCCCTTTAATCAAAAAGAAAATTATTCTACGAAACTACAAATTTAAGCAAAGTCTTATGCCTATCACCTTGTGTTTTTGTTTGGTGAACCTTTTGCCATTCCCTGCTCCCTTTATGATTTTTCGCCTTAATCGCCATTTTACTGTTAAACACGTCATTTACATGCGTAGAGCATCAGGACACGAGACAGCAAGCAAGCGTTAAAATGTAATTACCGAACAAATGCGGCCGAAAAGTCCGAACAAATAAGTACAAATACCTCTAAAAAAGGCATCAAGCCCAAACCAGCACAATTTTTAGAAAAAGTCCGTCCCTCTGAATATACAGAGTTCGCAAAACAAACGTTATGCTGCCGCCGTTAACAAAATATCAAAGTCATTTGAAAAACTACAACGATTTTAACCAAAATCCAAACTGCAAACCTTGACAAACCACAGACCATATAATTTTTCTCACCCTAAGAGTTCCCAAAAGCTCTCTGGTAAATGTTGGGTTCAACAAAACGTTCTCACGTTACTGCTCTGAAACAAAGGTCTTTTGTCGGTCCGTGACACATTGAAGGTTAAACCTGTCTCCCAACTGTTTTGTTCAGCTCTTATTTTCACGCCAGCCACCGCGTAAGGATGTGTTTAATCCAACCAAACGGGACAAAGGGTAATGAAATTATTGCATAATCCAAGTTGTGCTAACCTCAAACCCGACAATAGGTGAAAATGTTACGGACGGTATCTGACTTCTGTCATGCAACTGAACTTTTAAACGGCAACGAATGTCGTTTTCCGGAATCAACAACTCAATCAACAGATTTGGCGTATTTTCCCAAAAATTATCATGCTTTTTCACAAGCAGTGCGTTCACTTGGGGATCAAACCTGTAGTGTACCCACTCGAAATATAGCATACATGGCAGGTATCAGCGTGCCTGGCTTTATTGTTTTGCACCCACGCTCTCAACTCACCCACGCGGAATTTCAAAAGAAATGGCTACGTCACATAAAGAAACTCGTTTCGCCGATGGGTATTTCCCGAGATCGCAACCCGACTGTTTTTTAGTTTCTTTCTTGCTCGCACCAGACGCGTCGCTTGTGGAAAAAAGGCGTTTGACATTGCTATTGCTGTGAAGGAGACCTCTTGATTTGACCTAAACCAGCAAGGCGTGTCGCTTTCACATGAATAGTCTGACTGCTGGTGGTGTGACTGTGTTGCGTTTGGCCTTGGCATTCCTTGCCCCTCCAATATAGTCAGGCGGTTTGCTATTTTAAGGCATTTTCTAGTCGACGATTATGCAACAAAGTTGTTTGTAATTGGTCAAACCTTGCAAAGAAATCAGACACTTACACTTAAAAAATATCAATCAATGACAAAATATTCTTCTTTTATCACTGAAATTGTTTGTGGGTCGACTTTCTCCCCCAAATAGACCTGATTAGCATTTATTGTCCATGCACAAAAATAAGATTGTTACACAAGGTATGTGTTGTATAAATTTGGTTTGCATTTATTCCTAGCAAAACTAAACAAAGGTGTAGAGTTTTTTCTTCTTGTGTCTGTACTTTTGCATGAACTTCAGATGTTTTATTGACCTTCAACATTCCATTTGATTTTAATGTAGACACAATATGGAAACCAGTTCATTTAAGTTTTTACCCCAGTTCATTAGTTGAATTCACAGGCTCCGAAAACATGGAATTTTGAAAAATAATATGTTTCTTGAAGTAAATCACCTGGGGTTTTCATTATTATAATTGGTACATTGAATTTTGAGAGTTTTGTTGGGTTTACCAGTGCTCCTAAATTTGGTAATTTTTGTAGACCAGTTAGATTTGTTTACAGCTTTTGGTTAGGAAAGAATCAAGCTAATTACTCCAACATAATTGGTCCCCTTCCATGTAGGGGTCTCATTTTATTTTCACTGTGATTTCCTCCCCTGCGTCCAAGCACGTTTGTCATAAAATGTAACAGCATTTGATGAAAAATTAACAGGCGGTAGATATAGTAATTTTGTTTTATTGATCCTAGAGCCCCATTTGCTACACCACTTGCCTCTAAATGGTAAAACATTTGCTCTTGCAATTTTGTCGTTTCCTGCAGAGATCTCTTTGCATCGTCTGTGCTACCACGATCACGGGCGCTACAAAACCAACAGCATCATACAACGAACTTACCACTGAAAGGCTTGCTCTTCTGGAAAAGGCATTCGGCTGTTTTACATCGACGTTCAACCCGAATCCATCCAGATTCAGCATCTTCGCCGATTTCGCTCGTTCCTCCTCATCAATAGCTGCGAGAACCCGCTCGCTGTTGCTGAACCACTTGGTCAAACGAAATCCCTTCCTCTTAAGAAAGGTGCAAATACTTTGGACAAGCTTTATAGCGTCTACCTTGGTTAATACAGACTTCAGACAGTCGTCGACGTAGAAATTCTTCTTTATGGTCTCGACGAGCGCACTTGGAAACACGTTTCGCAAATCTTCAGCAGCCTGCGTCAGGCAAAAGCTTGCACAAGAGGATGAGGAAGCTTCCCCGAACAGGTGAACTAGCATCTTGTGTGCAGTGTGCTTCTTCGACATATCGCTTCCGGGACAACCACAGAAACCGAAGTGCATTGCAATCAGTCGGTTTTACACGTATCTGATGGAAACATGGCTTCCACGTCGGCCACGAAAGCCAGCGACTGCCCTCGATACTCGGCGGTGCAGCCGAAAAACCACCCGCACCTTTCCTGGCTTGTGCGGATTCGTGCCAGGGTGATGTGGCAGGTACCACACCATGTCTTTAGTGTCCTTATGATCAGGAATTTCCTCCGCACATCCTTTAGATATGCAACCCTGAAGCGTTTTGGTGTAAGCGTCCGGCAGAATGTCATCACGCGGCGATCCAAAGAACCCAGACGGTTTAGTGGCATGTCCTGGTTGTTGTGGAGCGGCTGCGCATTCGGACGCCATGACACGTGACATAGCCATCTCTGTTCGTTTGGTGTCCTGAAAGTCGGTCTTTCACTTTCGCTTAAACTTATCCTGCAGCGAATCATGGGCAACTTGGGTAAAATTGACTGCTAACAAATCGTTGGATTTCTTACGGATAATCAATGCTCATCCAACCGGAACCCTAAACGCAATGGGCTGCTTCGGTTTTCCCTTTCGTACCTCTTGTTCGAAAAAGGCCTTCGGGATGTCCAAACCAATTAGCAGCAAAGCTTCACTGCAGTCAACACGCGAGAACGACAGATCCTTAATATGAGGCAGTCCGTTCAATTCCACTTTTGTCGGAAACTTATTGGCGGAAATAGGCAAACAAACAGACAGTCCGTTTCGGCGCGGGTCCCATAACGGGGGAGGACTCGGCTTCTCTCTTCTCCGGTTGGTGCAACAATGTGTGATGAGCTTCGTTGCAGTCCTTCTCTGTGCACGCTATGGGGCTACGGTCGTGGGTAACGCGCAAACGATCACGTTACGATCGGGATTACATTCCTTGCACTTTACAAGACCGTGCTTTCCCGAACAGCACGGATACAGCGGGACTGCTGGAGCTTGGGAAGGTCCAGCGCGAGCCTTGGGCTTAGACTCTTCTTCCTTTACAACAACATGACTAGATGCCTTTACGTGACTACCTTTGCCTTTGGCTTTCTTGGCTTCGTTCCCATGCTCGTTCAACATGCGTCTAAACAGCGAATTCGCAATCTGATCCTCAGTTTCCACGAAGTCGACAAGATGCTCGAACAGAGGTTTACGGCCAGTCTCTTTGATTATTTTTGCAACACGTCGTTTTCAACACTTCTGCATCTTGAACGGCAGACGATTTGCAACAGCAAATAGCCTAGGGTAGTTTTTCATCTCCGAATGCTCGTCAATGTCTGAAAGAGTAAGTAAACAATCGCGCGGCGACTGCGCCATTTCGCTCAAACCAGCACCGTCATTGGGCCGTAACTCTGGGTCGTTGACGACACACCTTGCATATGTATTGGCGATTGTATGTGACCTTCCGTAATGGTCACACAGCAACTGTCTCGCTTGCCGGTACCCTATTTCCTCAGTCTATGGTAGTATTTTATCAGCTTTCGGGCCTTTTACTCGCAATGCCGGACCAAGTTGGATAGACCCCCCCTGCATCCACTTTGTCGTCAAAACGAAATCGAAATTGTGGCGCTGCACCTAGAGCGTCTTAACCTGGGGTGGTGTAGACGTTCCTCCAGAACCATTCTTCATCGTCACGCGTGTTTCCTGATATCTTGTCCCAAACCTTCTCCATTTCGACTGCCTGTAGTTGATGTTGGAGTTGTTACATTTCCATGTTGTCCGTTTGGCGCCGTTCTTTTTTGGCGGATCGCCTGCCCCGATTTTTCTTTCTTCATGTTGCCTCGCTAGCAACTATATCTCTTCGAAGTATGTTAATGGCAAGACGCGCGAGCTGAGTAGAAGCTTTAATTCGGGTTCTACTATTTGTAGAAGAGCTAGAGCGCACACTTCTCCATAAGGCGGGTTGTTGTCCTTCGGACAATTACCGCTTCAACCGGGGCCGGTTGCGTTTCCAAATCACGACAAGATAGCGATTTTGCCTCACAAACCCAGTGTAGGCGTCGACCACATCAACAGAAAGGTGTTCCTAAGTAACCAAAACAGTTTCAAGCACTTGCAGGTTGCGGGGATCCTTCGCTGAGCGTATAAATTATGACAGTGTGCTGTTTTGTACGTGATAGTGTGTGAAACTATGTGTCCATCAACCTGCTGAACGCCCAGGCAATCAATTCATGCAACAGCACTTTATATCACCTATAGGCCTCTTGTATCAAATACAGCTATTTAACATGCACATTTTACTCTAGACATGCACTTGCGTTAATCATTGCAACACCAACTTGCTGTTCTCTTTTGTCTCGACCTGGAATTGGGTCCACAAATTAAAATGACCTACTTCAACGTCAGCAAAAATATTCCAGCAAGCACTTACCTCAACACTTATTTAGTCAAAATTTTCAAAGCACTTTGAATCAACTATAGGCATCTTGTATGAAATACAACTATACAGCAGCGTATCTGAGAATAGCGGACGTGATTTATAGTTGCGTTCCAAATGGTTATTCAGAAAGATGACAAACGCTAAGTTGAACAAATGCGGAAATAAAGGCACATTCCCATAATGCAAATGCGCTGACTAAACACTTGTTGATATTAAATCATTGTAAACATGTAAGAGTTCAAGACAGACACACTGTGAAGAGCAGAAGCTTTTTATCAAAGGGTTTGTTGCATACCCAATAATGTTGAGAAATCGTGGTTAAATAGGATATTTCTTCCCCGGGGTCTACACTGCATGATTTACTGAGTTGTTTAAAGGGGGA
Organism: Phallusia fumigata; assembly: GCA_008931825.1. Classification (NCBI taxonomy): domain Eukaryota; kingdom Metazoa; phylum Chordata; class Ascidiacea; order Phlebobranchia; family Ascidiidae; genus Phallusia; species Phallusia fumigata. The sequence goes on along the minus strand of QXVZ01019630.1, from coordinate 21,857 downwards.
CCTTTGTTTAGTAGCTATGTGGCCTCTACACAAGAGATACACTTGGCTACAAAGGCACCGTGGGTAAAAAAAATCAACACAAAAGAGCAATTATATCGTTCAGCGAACTGACCTCGAAATCATCGCAGTTAACTTTGCCACATTTCGGTCATTTGGTACTTGACTTATTTCGAAAATACATAAAGAGACTCACCAAGAATATTGATCGCTTCCGACACAAATAACCCTTTGCAGATCAAAAGCACGTCAAAAGGCACTGCAAAAAGTGCATTAATAGAAATCAGCAATTACTGGCAAAAAAGATACGAAACTTTATCAACATATGTGTGATAAGATTGCATGGCCCAGATGAGTTTGACAGGCTTTTGGTTTTTCTTGCCTATTTCGCGCTAATATAGCACTTTATTAAGCTATTTATTTTTAAAGATTATGGTATTTATAACGCAGAAAAACTACAGTGGGACAATTTAAAGAAGTTGTAGCGATATGTATTCGTACGAGTTAAAATTAGAATAATCGCAATCGAGAAACAAGCGAGAGAAATCACGTATCAAATAGAAAAAAGTCGCGTGACGTATCGTACGGTTCGGTAAAGCTTAATCAAGCATGCAGTGAGAAAACCCTTGTTGCCACACAGCCCCCCTCCCCTCCAGAATCGTACAATGGGCGGTGATGGCGACATCGTGTAGCGCCCTGCTGAGCCAGTAGACGCGTTTTTTTTGGGTCTCTCCCTCCGAGGAGGTCTGCAACTTCGAAAGGGATAGTTTAATCGATTTGCGTGGCCCAGCTTTGTTACCTTGTATGGCCCATCGTATGGCGGCGTTAAAGGTGGGCGATGCGGGAATCCTTTCGAATAAAAACGAACTTGGTCGTTAACAAATTCGCTGGAACAGCTGGCTTATGTCGCTAGTGACGGGACATTCGAACCGGAACCTGCTTGCATATTGAATGTGGAGTCGGAAGTAGTGTTGATAAATTTGAAGAAGGTGCTTTTAGCGGAGTGATGGCTCCTGGTATGCGTATTCGAGCGAAAACACAAGTTCGGCGGAAGACGCTTGCAATTCTTCCTTTGGAGTGGTTCTAAGCCCCAGAAGAACCCATGGTAATCAAGCCAGTTGGAGCTGTTCATTCGAGCTATAAGAGCACTTTTAAGGTGTCTGTGAAATCTTTCTACCAGGCCATTCGATTGCGGATGAAAAGATGTAGTTCTGTGCAGTTTAAAACCTAAGAACTGTTTCATCGTTGACCAAAGTTCTGAAGTGAATTGTGTTCCACGGTCTGAAGAAACATCAGACGGAATGCCACATCGGCCAATCCAATTACTAATAAAAACTCTGGCGCATGTCATCGTCGTTGTGTCCTTCATTGGTATGGCTTCGGGCCACCTTGAAACACGTCTACAGTTATAAAAAGATAGGTATACCCTTGGGACTGAGGCAACGGACCAACTATATCGATGTTCAAATGGCGTAAACGTGTCTCAAACATGTGGACGGATATTCAGTCGAAGAAGCGCGAACGTGATGCTGAGTTTGAGACCTACGGCACGATGAACATTGCTTCGCCCATGTACTTACATCTTTGCGCATTCCATGCCACACAAACTTTGATGCGACCAGCTTGCTGGTAGCTCGTATCGACAGATGAGACAACCCATGGATTGCATTGAAACCGCGCTTTCTCCAAGCTTTGGGGATAATAGGCCGAGCACAGTCACCAGAAATATCACACAAAATAGTTGTTCTTTCACGGCCGTAAGCAATATAATTCAGGTTCAGCTTGGAAATTTCAGTTTTAAATGCTTGCATTTCATCTTGTGCCTGTTGCTGAGCTGCGGCTAGTGATTTGTAATTGAAATCAAAACAATAGCGAACGCCCACAAGCAGGGATCTGGAAAGTGCATCCGCAACACAGCTGCTTTTACCATCGACATGCTGAACGTCAGTTGTGAACTCCGAAATATATAAAAGGTGACCCTGCTAACGTCCTGACCAGGGATCTGAAGCTTTGCTGAGTGAGTGCGAATGTTAGTGGTTTATGATCTGTGTATATGGTGGAAGTCCTTCCTTTTAAGAAATACCGGAAGTGACGCACAGTTAAATATATTGCCAGCAGTTCGCGGTCATAGGTGCTAAGTTCTGCTGGTCGTAGGCGTTTGAAAAAAACGCCGAAGGTCTCCACTGATTGTTAACGTGTTCTAAAACTGCCCCGACGGCTGCTTGTGACGCACAGTTTAATCAGTATTTGCTGCAGATTGCGGGTTGTTTAGTAATGTAGCGAGAGCAAGGACATTTTTTGCTTTGTCGAAGGCGGTTTGCAGGCTGGCCGTCCAAACTAATCTTTTGGAATATCAGCTGGCGCGACAGGGACTTGGTGATGACCACGAACCAAGTCTATGCGCGGAAAAATCTTGAACATGCGGAATTGAATATCAATCCGCCTCAGTTGTCGCATTCAAGCGCCTGTAGTCTCCACAATACAACTTCGTTTTATCATCAACTATTTTCCGCAATGCAAATTGTGCCTCCGTTTGTTAAAACCAAACACGCGGCTGTAAGGTCCAAAACTGTGGCAATTTTTAAGCGACTGTGTGTTCTTCCATTTTCCGAAAATTCGTTCTCGAACTCTGGGGTCACCAATGTTTGTTCGTACGAGTTGAAACTGGAATAATCGCAATCGAGAAAAAAGCGAGAGAAATCACGTAGCAAATAGAAAAAAGTCGCGTGACGTATCGTACGGTTCGGTAAAGCTTAATCAAGCATGCTGTGGGAAAACCCTAAGTTGTCGACACAAAGTATTAAAAAATACATACCCGCAATACTCCAATACAGCATACAGCTCGACCAAGAAAAAATTAACGAAATGCAACAAACGACCTTGGATACCACGGTATTTTATGCTCAAACAGAAACGCTAGGTGGCAGCAGCGACGTTTTGAGTAAAATAGTCTGAATCGCTGTTTGTTTTGCGCAAAAAAGCACCAACACCACAAGAAATTGTTCGGGGCAAATGGATTTTATGTTATTCAATCGCCTATTCGCGACACCCAGAAATGTTTTGATCAGATCCGCTTATAAACGAAAAACCTGGCCTCGTAATTACGGCAATTCTCATGGTACGATTATTCCGCCTAACACTTGTTTTTGCAGCTTATGTATGTAGCACAATGTTAAAATAAGTGTTTCAAAAGCTACACTAAACCCACAGACCCCCATGTTTTGTTAAAGCCAACCCACGTTTATAAACGTTGCTCGTTTGATAGTGCACGTATTTTCGCCTTGCCGACCTAACAAATAAAAATATCGGTTGATTGCCCACCAGAGGTTCAAACATGTCATTAAACCGTAAATTTAAAAACATAATAAAACAAAAAAATGTTGATGGGATTCGAACCTTCAACACTTACATAAAATAGTGCAAAGGAACGAGCTGAACCAACAACATTCTGAAGCGGATACCTACACTCCAACCACTTCACCACATGAGTGATATAAGACGTTTGCCAAAAAATGCTTTGTTTAAAAACTGCCACTAATTGCGGTTTGTATTTCATCCCCGGTGTGGACGGAAGTAGAAAAACATTTATTTTTTCCATCGGATCATTTTTTTATTTGGTTTTTGTCAGTTTGATTAACCTAGTTTTGCTTTTACTAAAGTGTGGCTCTGTGGTCAGCGCGCCAACAACGTAAGTTCGTCACATCGTAAGAAGCGAAACAACATTACCGGCGCGTTCTCCCGCGGTTCCAATAATGTAGTACAATACCACTGGATTCGGGTAACTTTGCAACTTATCACTTCTAAGTTGTTTGGCACGGCGTAAATGGGGAGGTCGGTAGTGGGCTGACGATGCATCTGTCAAAAGACCAAACCCCAGTATCTCGTGCGCCTCTTGCAAACTACCCACCCTGTCACGCACGTTTTCATCAGATTAATGTCGATATTGTTGGCCCGCTCGCTCCTTTGCAGGGAAACATGTACTTTTATTGCAATGGTTGAACGTCAAAAGATGTCCATCAGCAATTCGAATGTCTGACGCAACCACCTTGACGTGTGTAAAAGTTTTCGCATACCATTGGGTAGTTCAGTTCGCTGTTTGGCTCGTCACATCAAGCTGTTCTCTCGTCGTTAAAGGCCACTGCGCGACAAATGGTGTCGATTTCGATGCCTCGGTATAGGCTGTCTGTACAAATGTCCCGCCAGTGTTTACCTCCACTCCCTATGTTTTTGTGCGCAACAAAGGACACCGACCCCGGCTTACGCCGACATACGACGGCCAAACATCGCGTCGTTTATCAAAACAGTAAGAACTTTGCGCTTGACATCGGTTGACGCAACCAATTTGTTTCCATCGAGCGTCTAAAGCCAGAACACCTCAACCTCACGCAACAGCACAGGTGACCAAAAGCGGTCATGTCGCCCATAATTTCCAAGGTTGTGCATTAAGGTAGGTTACCGCTGGGAATATTCTGGCCTCTCTCACTGCGTTTGCAATGCGTTCCATATACGCGCCTTTGGCGGATCGGACATATTTTCTTTTCCCTTCGCTTTCTTCGAGTGTGACGTTTTCGCCTATTGTGTCTTGCTGGTATTAATAGAGCTCGAATAAACTCCTCGTCACTGATTTCAATTAGGATAAAAGATTAAACTTCATGCTAAAAGTTAAAATGACTTTTAATGCAAAATAATTGCCATTTTTTCCTGAAGGTCAAAATGGATCAAATACATTTTTAAAGTTGTGGTCTATGGTTTTTGAAGTGCGATTCGACTCTTTATGCTTACTTATTTTTGGTTTAAACAACTTTCAAAATCTGAACTGCACCATCAAAATTGCAACGGATGTATCACCAAGACTTTCTAGTTTTTGTGGAAGGGCTGTTTCATGCACACTCACGACTAACAGAAACAATCAACAGTTATGTCGTATTTTGATTTGGATGTGCTGTGTCAAAGACAGTGGTATTATTGCTGGTTCAAATCTCAAGTTTTTCCACCCGGGATGCACGATACGTGGCAGGCTTCAGCGAGCGTGCCTTCATTGTTTCGCACCCACGCGGAATTTGAAAAGAAATAGCTGCGTCATGTAAAGAAACTCGTCTCGCAGATGGGTATTTCCCGAGGTCGCAACTTGATTCGAATTTTTAGTTTCCTTCTTGCTCGCACCAGTCAGACGCGTCGCTCTTGTCAAAAGACGTCTGACTTTGCTTGCGAGAAAGGGCGCCTTGCTTTGACCTAAACCAGCAAAGCGCATCGTCGCTTTCACATGAATAGTTGGACTGTTGGTGGCGTGAGGACTTGTGCTGCCTAACCCTGTGTTTGGCCATTTTATGCTGCATTTAGTTACTGCATTTACCTTGTAAAGCAAACTTGTTTTCTAATTGGTCAAACCCTAGGTAGCAAACAGTTTTTTTGCAGGACATTTAAACTTTGGGAAGAAACACACCATGTAGGACTGTAAAGATATGTCGGCCTGTGACAAAATATACTCCTTACTTCCATTGTTTGAGGACTTTCTCCCCCAAAGCGACCTGAGTGACATTTGTGGTGGTCTGCAAAAACATCAGATTATTTCAAATGGTATGTGATTTTGTTTGTTCTGTGTTAATCGATTGTGGCCAAAAAGCTGTATGAATAAGTAGACTCATATTGTCTCTAGTTTGTTTGTTGTTTCATTTTATTCTTTGTGGGTGCCTGGTTGTATAATGCTCATAATGAGTTTGCTGCGAAGCTTCCTGCCTCACTTCTGTTTAATTAGAGCACTTTATAGGGATTTTTTGTCAGAGTTGGTAATTCAGTTCAACTCACCACGCTCTACTGGGATATAATAGTGCCATGCTTAAGTTTCTTGTTTAGAAAAATACATAGATCAAGACAGAATCATAACTGACAACCTTGCAAGCACAAGGTGTCACACTAACCACCAGAATGAAATGTTTTTGGGACACTTAGAGTTTTATTGCCATTCAACAACTTTTTTACTTAGATCCAAGGAATGCAAATCTAACTGCATTTGATCTGGTCAAAGCATTGCAACAATCCAAGGCCCAAAAATGGTCCCTGAAGTTAGTGCAAGAAGTAGAGAAGACCAGTGAGTATGGTTTTTCTGGTTTCAAGAAATAAAATGTCAAACCTTATCAAAACTAACGTTTTTTAAGCAGGCAACAAAAAATTGGCAAAAGTGGTTGGCGAAATTTTAACACAAACCAACACCAACTTATTATGGTTGGTAGAAAATTGGAAAGACCTAAAATTGTCTGAACATACCTTTAAGGGACTGGACTTTTTGGTGGAGAGTCCCAAGTAAGTAAGATAGTAGTTTTATGTCAATATGCTTCTTGTAAATTGAAAAAATATATGAATCATTAAAAAATTGTGCAGTTTATGTCAACCAAAAAAACTCACACATGTGAAGAAACGTACTGATCTTGTAGTCTTACAAGCAAAGTTAATATGGGTTCCTTACCATCATTCCAATTTCTTTAAATTTGCACATGTGATAGATGAGTATCTGTAGTTGTGCACTGTACCTTTTGATATTAGTTGAACTGTCAGTTAACGCATGGGCCCCCAAAACACGAAAAAATTCATAAAGTAAGCCATCAAGAGGATTTGAGTTTTGATGGTTGGTGCAATGCGAAATATTGAAAAAATTTTCACTGTTTTTTTTAAAATGCACAATGACATCCTCAACATGTTTTCTATATCAATAATGTGTACACTATTAACGTTTTTTTAGTTGCGCAGCTATTTCAGGCTTGTTGATTGTTTTAGTGCAACTGTGTCACTACAATTTCTTTCAAAAAGCGAAATAAACTCAACTCAAAACCCAAACCTTGCAGCATGTATGGAGTGCTTGACATGTTTTACGACTAACAACATATCTCAGCAGTTGATTCTGTCTACTGCTTCATGCACAAAACAGACATTTATTTGGGTCTCTAAGCAGTTATACAGTTTATAAAAGTCAAGCTGCAATTGTATAGTTGCAGCCGAAACACAGGTGCTATATTTTACTGTTAAAGACAGTGCATTTTAATAACTCTGCTCTTATTTACAGTAGTTCTTGCAAAATAGTATCAGGTAGGCTTATATTTGTTTTGTTGTAGGAAAGTGTTGTTGGTGAAACGCCAAAACCACATTGGAGAAGGTCATTTGTAGCCTGGTTGGGTTTGGCTCTATACTTTTTAAATCATGCTTTTGATATAGAGATTATCATGTTAGAAGTGATTTGGTTAAATTAAGCAATTGAATTCTTTACTGTTTGTTTCAATTTTTAGTTCTAAATCTAACTACCAATAAGCTATTGCATGTTTGTGGGGACCCTTACGCTATGCTTGCAGAAACAATAATGTTAATTCTGTGATGCCAAGGAAAGTAGGAACACAACATAATGCAGGCTTTGAATATATATCCATTGTAAGAAAGGAAAATATGCAAGCCTCCCCTGTTCATTATGGGTCCCCTTTCCAAAGGGGACACATATTGTTTTCACTCTGTTTGTTTTTGTTTTTTTTCTTGTTTTTTTCTTTTTTTTTTCTTTTTTTTTTCTTTTTTTTTCTTTTTTCTACCCTGCAGCTTGTCCATGCACTTTTGTCATGAAATGTTTGATGGATTTTGATGAAACTTTCACAGCTGGTAGATATGGTCAAGGCGGTGTGTCATGAGTTTAGTTGAACCCCATAGCCCCAGTGGTTACCCCGCTAGCCCCCTAAAATGGGGCAAATAGTTAAACAGTGTCCGAATTGGATGAAATTTGGACAGTTTGTATAACATGTCATTATGGTGCAATATTTGATGTGTTTTACCCCATAGCCCCAGTGGTTACCCCGCTAGCTCCCTAAAATGGGGCAAATAGTTAAACAGTGTCCGAATTGGATAAAATTTGGACAGTTTATATAACATATCATTGTGGTGCAATAACTAATGTTTTTTACCCTATAGTTCCAGCAGTTACCCCATTAACACTCTAAAATGGGGCAAATTAATAAAAGATGTCTGAATTAGATGAAATATAGACAGTGTGTATAACATGTCATAATGGTGAATTTGTTGCTGTGTTTACCCTATAACCTTGGCAGTTAACTAGCCTTTTAAAGTTTGTAGGTTGGAGATCTGTAATTCATTTTCGGTTTTCGAAAAAGTTAAGAAAAAATATCTGCTTCTGTCCTGTACATACATTATAGTGAACCACAATTTCTACAACTTTGCGTGTGTGGGGACCCATGCATTTTTGCCTGCAGAAACAATCATGTTATAAAAAGCTTAAGTAACTATGGGACCCAATGCGAAATGTCACAGTCAATATATATGCATTTTTAAATAAGGTAATAGTATATATGGAATGGCAATATGGTGAAAGCCACCCTTCTAGTTTTAAATAAGTTTTGTTTCAACGTTAATGCAAATATGCATGTAAACATAAATGAGAATTTTCATTCACAGCTGCAACTTCAGTTTAAAATAAATTTCATTTTAATTACAGCCAAGCCAAAATGTCAGAAAAATTGCTAGATGTTGCATTTAAATTTAGTGAATCACAGGACTCAAAACTGGTAAAATTTTTGATGAAACATCTGGAAATCAACTTAAAAAAACATGTTCCATATGGGGTAAGTATCAAGCATTCTATACTGCAAGGCTGTGTCAGGTTTTTTGAAAGTATCAAACATTTGTTGCAGTGGTAATGTGCTCCCCCTCATTAATTGCAGAAAACACAAAGCAACGAAAAAATACCTTTAGCCTGTAATTTATAACAATGCAAGTGAACACCAACATTAAGAAAAGTAAATGTGAAATACATAAATAATTGTCATCAGAACAGTGAGTATTTATAAAAACAAATTGGTGTAAGTGGTTTGTATTTGATAAAAAGTGTTTGATTCACAATTTAATAGGAGAGGCAAGAGCAGATTAATAACTTTGTATTGTGACTTTTGTGAAAAATATGTTTGAATTGTTATCTAAATCCTTTAATGTAAAACTACAGGACAATTCTTCCCATCGTGTAGATCCAGAAGTATTGATTTTTATGGAGCCAATGATGTCAAGTGAAGTAAGCATCCCACAACTACTAAAGATTGGTGAAATCCTGAATGATTTTGGAATTATTTCCAAGGGTAAATATTATAAACTTGCTTATGCATGAACTAATGTGTGAATTTGTTTAAACTGTTATCTGCAGTAAATGCCTGCTAATATGTTTGTGATAAATGTGTTTTTCCCCCTCGACAAGAAGACACATATTGTTTTTATTTTGTTTTTTTTGCATACAGAGCAGTTTGTCCATGCACATTTTTTCATGAAATGTTTGGGGTATTTAAAAAAAATATTCACAGTTGGTAGGTATGATCATGGGCTTGTGCCATCTTTTTTATTTGCCCCTGTAGTCCATGTGGTTGTCATGCCAAATCTAAAAGTAAAATGTTTTTCAAATGTACCACAAATGAAAGTTTATCTTATGATTATGTTACAAAGTGCAAACAAAGTCAATTTGAATGTGAACTACTTGTCCCTGTCAAATTAAATTTAACCAGATGGCTGTTTCTGTACACTTCTGTAGTTGGTTAGCTTAGTGGCAGTTGCACTAATCACAGCCACCTAGCTGGTTTAGATGGTCAATAGTGTCAATATTTGTTATGATCACCAACTTTATCATTGCCAAACAAACTGCAACTGTTCTGTAAATATATACGTGGTATCCAACAATTAACCTACAACTTTGCTTGTGTGGGATCCCATCGTTCTACCTACAGAAACAATCGTGAAATTGTGAAAATTTCAGTAACTATCAGACCCAAGAATAATAATGTAGTGAATATAGACCTTTTAAAAATTAGATAATAGGGTATGTGGAGTAGCAACATGGTGGAAGGCTATATCCTGTGATTTTAGACAGCCTTGTTTACTCATAACAATTTTCACTTTTTGTTTACTAATTGCTAGAGATTATTCAAAAACTGAAGGAGCTGAGTTCAGACCCAAATGTAGAAACAAAAATGGTTAAGAGCATGATAGATGAAATATGCAAAGCAAAAAATCCAACATGGAGAGGATTTTTTATGGCAGCTGTAAATGATAATGCAGGTAAAATAATATTTGTTTGCTGCACCTTGTTTAACCTTAGTTTAGAAAATGCTTTTTGTAAATTTGATATTAGACAAAGTCTACATTCTACTGCAGAAAGTAATATTTAAATAAAATCGCACAATGGTAACTGGCACATATGTAGCACAAAACTCTTTGCCCAAGAGCTAAAAAGGACGAACTGTTTTTCTGCAACAGCTAATTGTTTCTCTAACAAAAAGTTGTTAACCTTGTTCTAAAATGTGAGCACAGGAAATATTGATGTTTCCCATTTTTTGGATGCTTGTCTTAAACACCATGATGCTACAGCTTTACGATACTTTGCTTGGCATTGGCATGACCTGAAGAAAAATCCGCTTACAGTCTGTAAAGCATTCACTTTTGTGTTTCAGAAAAACCTGAGGTATTACAAATACCGTATTTCTTATGTATGAATTACTAAACTTCTGTGTACCTAAATAAAACAGCTGTATATTTATAATATTTACGTTGCAGGCAGTTAATAAAATCAATAAACATTTGTAATGTAGTATGTTATTTTATTTCATGGCAACTTTTAATTTATGTTGTTTCCCAGTATTATGTTTTATTCATTACAAGTATCTTGTTGTTTTAAAGTGATGAAGAAGACTGGTTGCTCAAAATTGCCAGAGACCTTTACTCGGCTTCTTCTGAACTCCTACATGAATTTGTGGTTTTGATGATGTGTCTGTTAGAAGATAAAAATGCTGCAACTGGTGTACAGTCTAATCACCAACAGACAAGTTCATCTGGATACAATATAACAGCACCATCTACTGGCACTGAACATGTCAAATCCTTTGGTCGCTTGGCTTCCTATTCTCAGGCTGTTATGTTTGGAGGGGAATATTCTAAAGATTGGGGAGGGCATGTAAGTTTACATGTAAGCACAAGTTTTAAAGTGTTTTTTTTTAATATCATTGTGCTTTTGTCAAAAGCTAGCAATGTCAAACATGTCAAAGGTATATGTTAGACTAGACTTGATTTATAGTTTATTGTTGCAATATTTTTGTTTCGGAATTGTTTTAGCAAACATTTTAAAAACCTAATGGCCAATTTCCTTACACCAGGATTCACTGAACGGCAGGACACAAGCAAAAGAACATTCATCAATGGGTTTGTTTTGGCTATTTTTTTGTCAAAATAAAATTTTTAAATTGCAGAAAGCGAAAGAGTCTTTGACTATTGGATTGCACCACATTTAAATTAAGGTTGTAAATTTAAACTACATGGCATACACATCCGGCTTGTGACATTTCCCTTATTCTATTCTTGGTTTACATTGTTATATTTGCACATTATCAATACCTTAGTGTCCCATCTCCATATTGTGGTTTACAAATGCATTTTATGTTGACCCTTGACACACTTTTTGCATGCTAAATAAATATTAATGTTTTACAGACTTTACTAATGAAAAAGTAGGTGGCAACTCTGTTTTTGCAGGTGAGCTTCAATTAGTTTTTTAAACAGTATTTGTACAACTGTAACGTTTTGCATTAACCCCCTAAAAAGAAAATTTGTGCCAAGCTTTTAAGTTTTCACTTTGAGGTTTTGTGAAAAAACTTTTTTTTAGTGTAGTGTCATTTTCCAATTGGCTTGGGATTTGTTAGAATATTTTTAAAATATACACATTAAGTTACGTACAAATTTCAAATGTACACAGAAAGTTTACTAGTTTGCTGAATTAATATATTTATGTGTATTAAAGATGCAAAACTTGACAAGCAGGCCTCAGAAGAACAAACCAAAACAGGTTATGTATCTCTTTTTGATAATACAAGAGATAAAATACATGGCCTTTTTACACTTGCAACTGATGCAAAAAAATGAAGACATTTAAGTTGGCTATTTCTACTACCAAATAAAAAAACTTGCATAGCTATGTTTATGCAGTAATTGTTTGGTGACTTTGTGGTAATGTGTTTTCTTTTACCAACTAAAATGAAGTTACCAGGAATCTATTACAGATGGGCAAGTAAACATGTCTGGCGCCACAACTAGTGCTGCAGTTCAGGGTAACAAAAAAGAAAAGATGTCTACAGATGAAACAAAAAATTACCATGGTAAAACGATTGTCTACCAAATACCTGATAAGTGTAAATATATTCAAAAACATGTTTTACAAACCATGGGTATTTTTATTGCTACTTTTTCCAAGCTGGTGGCCAAAAGTACATCTTTTTTTTCCACCCCGAACTTGTCTATGTCATTTTGCCATTAAATGTTTGGTGGATTTGGAAGAACCTTTTACAGCTGGTAGATATGATCATAAAGTTGTGCAATCTGTTTCATTTGACCCCATAGCCCCAGTGGGTACCCGCTAGACCCAAAAGAGTATTATGTTTTTCAAACATTTTGTATGCTTGCAAACACCACAAACAAAAAGTTTCTGTGATCATATGGTTACATAAGTGAAATTGAAGTTAGGTCATGGAGTATGAACCATTTCCAAGTTGAAAGGAAGTGCAGTGGGTGGGTAGTGGTTTAAGTCTGGCCTCATTCACAACTTAGATAGCAAAATTTGGACAGTTTGTTAACATGCCATTGTGGGGCAATAGATGCTGTGTTTAACCCTAGAGACCATTTTGTTCCCCCACTAGCTCCCTGAAATTGGTAAAATTATCAAAACAATGTCCTAATTAGGTGAAATTTGGACAGTTTGTCTAACACTCCATGATAGTTCATTAATTGCTGTGTTTTACCCTCAATTCCCAATAGTAACCCCTCAAGACCCCCAAAAAGGGGTAAAATTATTAAACGATGTCCAAACTGGATGTAGCTTTGACAGTTTGTAGAACATGTCAGGTTGGTGCTCTGATTGCTCTGTTTGCACATAAAGCTTGACATATTGAGAAAAACACATAATCTACAACTTGGCAGGTGTGGGGCCCAATGTGTTTCGGCCAGCAGAAACAATCATATCATAAAAAACTCAGGTAACTATGGGACCCACCGTAAAATAATGTACGGAATATATCCTCTTTTTAAATATAGAGTATAAAAAATGTTTAGATATGGTAAGCCACCCTTCTAGTTTTTTTGGCATTTAGAATTCATCAGTTCAAATGTTTTTGATTTGGAGTACAGAACTTAAATTGGGTGTTGCTTATTTGTAACTGTAGCGAAAACCATGTGCCAAAGTGTTGTTTAAATAAAAAAATATTTTCAAAGGTTCGACACACTCACATGATACAAGATCCTCAAAAGATGTTAAAGTTTATGAATTTATGACTTGCATGGAACCTTATACCTGTCAGAAACAGATTTCAATGCAAAATCCGGAACCTACTTTAAAAGGTATTTTTTGTGTTGTTTTCAAATACAACTACCTGAAACAACTATACATCAGGTGGTAAACATTTTTATTTTTCCACTTTTTTACAGTGTTTGGCTTTCTTTCTAATCTTGTGAGTTTAGTCAATTGTATACTAATAATTTATTAAATTTTGCCACATTTTATGCATTTTTTTCAATTTATGATTATTGGTTTAAAACAGCATTGTTTGCAATAAGTTGTTGGAAACAAAAATTTTTGCATGATTTTAGCATCTTATTTTTACTTTCAGAAAAACATCTCATGCAATAGATGTTGCATTCACAACTGTCATTTTTGATTTCCTTTTCTGTTACAGAGCGTATTTTGGAAATTAGAGTGATTGTTGAAAAAAATACAAAAATTGAAACTGAACCACTTGATATGTTTGTTTATGTTGATAATTTAAAAGGAAAATTCCCTATGCACCGTGACAGTTCAAGGTTTGTCAGTAATAAAACACCCTGATTTAATAGTTTTTATTAGGTCTGCATAAAGTTAACGTTTTAGCATTGACAGTTGAGCTGTTCGATTTCACTAAGGTGGCCTTATATTTACAAGGATGTAGGTGGCAAACTTCCAGGTTTCAAAATCTTGTATTCTTTGTATCCATGAGCAAGAAACTAAAGCATCAATTCAGTGGAATGTAATCCTTAAACAGATCAAAAAGTTGTTGCAAAACTGTAATAATGCCCTTAACTGAACAGCAGGCATTTTTTTAGCCACTGTTGCCCCCAGCTAAAAAATAATTTCGCACATGTAAGTGTTGACAACAAAGTAACCACTTTTGTCAATCAAAACAATTTTTGCAGATCAAACTGTTTTCACACATTTGTGTGTGTGCCAAAGGAAATTTCCCAACTTACTTACAAGTATTTGGTGAAAACTACCACAGGAAAAGAGTTGTGGGAGGCACTGCCTAACCCTGTGGCAAACAGAAACAGAAAAATGTGTTACTATGGCCAAAGTAAGTTGGTTTTTGTAAACATATAATGGACAAGCAAAATCTAAGCATGTTTATGTTTGTTTGAAAGAAAACTACATACTGTTTGATGTATGCACTTTCCCACAAAAGACTATGCCTATGAATGAATTTGAAAGTATGTACACAAGAAACCTGAAAAAACATCTGCCTTTGTTGAAACAAATGCATTTGTCTAAGAATTATATGTCCTACAAATTGTATCATGACCACATTAATCAATGGTGGTCTAGCGCTGCATGTGGAATTACATTTTTTACAAACATCAAAACCAATTTTCAACCAACTGCTGTAAGTATATGTGTTGTGTTGATTGGTTACTGTAGATTTGTTTATGGTTAATTTATATGTGTTGATTACTTGATTTTTATTTGCTTTTTATTGTAAATTTTGCAGAATTCACTGCTTCGAGAACACTTGAAAAAAATTTCCCAAGACTTCACACAATTGAGTTGTGTGGCCATTCATTTGGCTGTCTGCAGTGTTATGTGTGAATTTAAAATTGCCCATCCTTTTGAAAGCCAGGATTTTTGGAAAATGTTAAGTTCTAAACTTGAAATTGATAAAATGGATTGTGACGAGCACAAACTACTATACAAAGCTGTGGAAGCTTCTAAAAATGGAGCAGAGTAGGTTTTGCTTGTTTGAAAGTTTATTTGACATCTGCAAATAAGTTAATATGCAACTTAGGTTATAGATGTCAAGTTGCATACTGGTGGTTAGGGAATGAAAATGTATTTAGGGTAAAATCCTGAGAATATTTTTGTCAAAAATATTTTGAGATAATAATATACATATTTGTTTGAGGTTTTACTTTTGTTTTTAGTTTGGCACTAAAAGGTGTACTGTTTATTCTGGAAAAATGCGACTCAAATCCAAACTGCTTGCTTTTGCTTCCACTTGTCTACCTTCTTATGAACAATGGTGATTGCATCTACAATCAAAATGTTTGGAACAAAATGAAATCAAAATCCAAGTTTATGCAGCTGCAACATTCAATACCAAATATTACTAAAAGGTTAGCGCTTGGAATTGTGATAAATTTACTTTTGTGATATCTTGAGAAGGAACAAAGTCATATCTAGATAAGACTGTTCGATACCAGTGATTTGTGACCTTTTTTTCTAAGCAACTTTTTGCGGCAAACTTGACTAAACATAACTAATCGTATTTGTAATGCAAACAACCGATTTAATTCTGTTTGATATTGTACGACTGTCCAATTGTGGGTGGCAAGTCACAACATACATGCTGGTATGAGCCTTTACACCAATGTATGGGGTGTAGGTGCATTTTTGTGTTGTGATGGTGCAAATCAGGGTAAATCTCAAGACTAATTACATACATTTTTACAGAATAGCATTTGTTTTTTTAGTCCATCAAATGAACTCAATCAAAGAGTAAAGAGTTTGGCTAAAATGTTTCCTGCTTTTCCCAAACTATATCAAGAACTATTTTCGTTGAGTTCTATGTGCAAGTTGCTAAAAGATGATTCAGATTTTTTAGACCTGTTTGATGCAGAAGTATTCCTTTCTTTGATTGTGTCAAAGCACCTAGATGAAGGAGCAAGCTCAGTATGAATGCATATGATTGTTTTCAGTTCATAAAATAGTGTAAACTTTATCTTTAATAAATAACAATTCTAAATACTCATTACCACATTTTTAATGAGCAATAGTGGTATGTACTTAACTGTTTTCATATTTCAGGTTCTTTTAAAGAATCCAACTGCTACCAATTGGATTTACAAAAAGCTTCAGGCTAAAATTACTGACCCTACATTCAAGTAAGAAAAGTGACGAACAGAAACCTAATAAATTTAAACAATCTATTAATAAAATGTTTCTAGTTCTAAATTTTGTTTACCCATTGTAGTGTCAACAACAATTCCAGGCTTGACAAAGATGTCGACACTTTGTTTTCATTCGTTTGTCACAAGACTAAAGGATGCAAGGATTTACCTTTGTTGTTATGGGCATTATCTCTTGTCTTCCTTTTTCCGCAGGTGAATAATGCAAATGCTATTTTAGGTTGTTTCATTAGAAGAAGATGTTCTGCAAACTAATATGTTAATTTTTGGCTAAAACCAACGCATGAACTAGTTTTATGGGTGTAAAAACGGCTTAAACAACAACATTTAGACTTAGACTAAAATACCCATTAGACAACCTAAGCTTGTCCCTAGAGCATGAAGGGCAGGGTGCGCAACGCACAAATTTTCCACAGCAGAAGTCATCATGGTTCTTTGCTTCCCCTGTAAAAATTGCAGAGTCCTTTAGACAGTTTCATTAGGTTTGGCATTTGTAACTCATATCACTTCTCCAAATTATGTTGATTGCTACACACAAGGGTAAAAGGCCTTGCAAGCGTTTTTAGCTTGGATTTCTATCTAGGACTTTAGGGTTACCAAAGTTTAGTACCTACAGCCTTTACTTCCTAATCCAGCCATGATTGATAAATTTAAATATGCCAGTTTCGATTGTGTTTGTGTTTTAGAGCAAGGAACAATTGACTGTTATAACAAGGAACATAAAAGCTAACTGGATTGAGAAAGACCAAGACAAGGACTTATCAAGCAAAAAAATTAAGGTTTCTGTAGTTTAACACAAAAGATTTTTCCCCTCATATCTGCGCTGTTTTACATTTAACAACCATCATTTTTATGTATGAATGTACAGAAAATAAAACTTTATTATTTCAGTTGCTCAACGATCTTGTAGACATGAAAGTCAGTGATGAGACAAGTGCAGACGACTGGAAAACACAAGTCAAGCATCTCCTGAAAACATTCTTTGTGGAGGTTTGTGGGAAAATTGTTGCATTCAATGGATATAAATCTCTTAAAATTAGCCAAAACTGAGCTGGGCTAGTAGCCAGGGTACTTCAGGCATGTTGCTGTTTTTGCTACATGTTTTTAGCAAAACAGTTTGATTGCTGCCCTATGCTCAATATAAAAATATACCAAACACCCATAATAACCGGCCAAGGTATTAAATGAAAATCATCAAACCTCTTCACAGTAATTTTCACTGTGTCTGTTTCCCTTTTTGTTCTGCAATAAAAGTTTTTTATGATCTGTGTTTTACCCAGGCAAATGGGTGTCCAAAGTGCAGCCCACAGCTGTGGTATGTTTTTGGCCCACCAAACTTTGGATTAAGCTTTTAGGTTAAAGCAACTTGTGACTTTATGCTCAAGCTTTCCATGGAACTTTTTTACTGGCATTTAAGAAGAGTGCATGGTTTTAATGCAACACGAATCCCAAAACGCTGAGCATTGGACTTTTACCTTTGCCATTGTATAAGAACACATTATGACACCACAATACACAAAAATACAATACACAATGAGCATTTTTTCGGCTTTTGTTGCAAACTCTCTCTGTACTTAAACATGATGGTGTTGGTTAATGAAAGGAGAAAGATCACTAGTAAGGGTCACCATATGGCAGCGACATTTTTTTTCTAAAAAATTTAAACAATTATGATTGCATAATTTGCCACATAAGGTTGCAAAAGTAATGTAATAAAACAA
Organism: Phallusia fumigata; assembly: GCA_008931825.1. Classification (NCBI taxonomy): domain Eukaryota; kingdom Metazoa; phylum Chordata; class Ascidiacea; order Phlebobranchia; family Ascidiidae; genus Phallusia; species Phallusia fumigata. Next base: position 3,927 of record QXVZ01019630.1, on the reverse strand, counting down.
AGCATGCTTTGACAAGGTAGCAAGTATTAATCACGCTGAAAAGTTAATGCAAATTTGGGCCACTTTGGCATCACAATGGTGGTTTTCCGTGAAGGCATTTGGGCGTCTTGCGAAAATATCACATCACTGAAGCTTGGCAAGAAATACCTTATCTGTTTTTTTGCAAGTGTTGATTATTCCACAGCAGTTTTGGAAATAAAATACCAATAAAAGTAGTCAAAAATTTGGTACATTCCACCTTTATTTCACACTATTCATTCCTTATTCATCATTGCCTTTTAGAACAACGATCTAACTGTGACTCAAATCGCCTGTGTCAGCACATAAGGCCACTGCAAGTAAGGTATTATACACAATCACTGTACGCTGGTAGAAAAAAATAAACAGGGCTCTAAGATTCGCAGTGGGAATGGTTGAATCATGTGGGGCTGTACTTTGAAAGTTATTATTTTTACCCATGTTTGGGTTGCAACCATTAGTTTGGGAACCACTGGCCTACAAGGACAAAAAACTTCAGAGCAAGCGGATGTTTGTTACCATTACGCTGTTGCACTATTGCCGGAGCATGATGCTAGCTTTTTACACGTTTTAATTTAACACAAAAAATACATGTATTTTTCTGTCGATGTATTTTTCTTGTACTTTACATGCATTTTACACATGTGTATTTTACGTGTATTGTATTATTGAAACCCTAGTTGCAACATATTGACTACTCTCCAAAAGGTTGCGGGATACCTTCTGTTTTTTCTTTTTAGTGTACTTTATAATTTTAACTATTTCTAAGAGGCTGCTGTTCTGTTAGTATGTGCAGCCAAGCTGTTTTTTTTTAAATGTTGCAAAATATTTCCGTATTTTTATGTTTTGTGAAAAGGTGTGCAGGCTGTAAAGTAAATTGAATTCTGTTTTTCTGTTTAGAAAATTCGAAAGGATGAAAAGTTTATTCATAACTTTGGTGACAAAAGCAAATTCGATGAAATTGCAAACAACACTGTTGTTACCTCTTTCCATGAGGCTATTAAGGTTATAATTGAAGAACAAGCCGAGGTAAATTCTCATTTGTAGAAAAAATGACACTGTTATGATTTATTGTTTATATTGTGCAGAAACCATATTTTTTCAATTTTTGGGGTGCAAAAACAAATTCAAAATTACTAAACATTCTTGAGGATATGTTTATGAATCAGTGGAGGAAAACAAAAGGAAACTGTGTTGTTGATAAAGTACTGCAGTTACTCAGACAACCAGTTGCAATGTGCTACATTAAGATATCTGGTAACAGTACATAAGGGTTTATTATATCTGGCATTAAAAAAATGTTTATTATGTTACAGAAAGCATAAAGGCTGGAAGTAGTCAAAATGCCATTGAAATTCTGAAACGGATCATTGATGGGTGTTCTGCTTTATTTCTCATGCTTAGATCAGGAACTATTACTGTCAAAAATCTTCAGGCAGTTTTAGAAAACAAGGAAACATTTTCCATGGTGCTCTTGAAACCAAAAAAGGTTAAATTACAATGTTGTTTTCTGAAGGCATTTACTGTTGTTGTTTGTTTTTTTGAGGGGGGGGGGGGGGTTTTGGTTTCACTCTACCAAGTTTCTTAAAATGGTGAAGAAAATAGACATTTCATTAAAGACATTGACCTAGCAAATAAGTTTTGGTCCAAGAATTTTTGGTTTATAAAAACTGTTTTTACAGTGTATTGTATTATGTTGCAGACTCATGGGTCAAATGTGGATCAACAAACTAAATTCCTGGGGGAATTATTTCAAGCAAGGGAGAGTGAATTGGAATCACTCAAAACATTCCAGAAAATGGTTCACAACTTTGTTAACACATGCCAATCTACAGTGAAAGGTGTAGGCACATTATAAAGTTGGCATTGTCTGTGTAACAATTTTTTTAACCTTTGTACAGGAGCTTTCCAAAGCAACTGGTTTGCAGATGATATCACAAACTTCAAATGGTGTGATGTCATAACATGTTTTGAGGTTGATAAAGATGCACTTTACCCCCAAAACTCCCCTGAAATTACCTTGTTTGGCTTGACTGCTGCTCAAAAACATGGCATACATGAAATGTTTGAAGCCAAGGTATTAGTTATCTTGTTTAGATTATGGTAGTTCTCATTAAATATAACATTCATGTATGGTAATCAATTTTAATTGAACTTAAAGGTTTGCTTGTAATTGCAATTAAACAACTTTGTGTTTTAGTTGCAGGAAAATGAAACTATTTTTAACCAATGGACTAGTTTTTACAATGAGGCAATACAAGCAAAAGAACTTGCCATGGAAGAAACTGAAAATATGCCCACTCAGCTTTCAATTGATGACGTGCTTACAAATGTCTGGGCTAAACTGGTTGGACAATTTCAACCACTTACACAAAAACTTAAGCAGGGTTTGTTTATGATATGTTGTTAAAAAATTGTAATTTTTGAGGCATTATTCTAGTGCACTATGCATGTGTCATGTAATAGACAACTGGTTGCTTTAGCACTGTATGCATTAAGTGTATAATTCCTTTACTCTAATGTTGTTGACATAAAAAAACAGCACAAGGCATATTTAACACTGAGAACAAACATTCTTCTTGTTCTCAAACATTTAGTTCTTATTCATAGATACACAGTAAATAAACAATATTTTTTACAGGAAATATTTTGTTGGTGGATGTGGAAAAACTGTTTTTGGCTACTTTTACAAAAGAGCAGGTTGCAGAGTTGTTTACAGCTTTATGCAGGCTACCATCAAATGACACAACAGCCCCAGCCATAGTTGCAGAAACTAATGAACCAGCACAACTTAACATTCCTCACCAGGCCGAGGGGGCCATAACTGAAATTGATTTACAAAACTTGAGAGTAAATCAGATTTGCGAATTCCATTTCCTAAAAAGACAACAACACAACATTTCAGCATTCATTGCTGTAAAATCTTGTTTGGGTCTTTGTGGTGACTTTGGTTATTTGAATATCATGCAGGTATTTATTGTCGATTATTCAAAAAATAGTTCTTTTTAAATGATATATTATTTACATGAGAAAAATAGTGTATTATCTGGAAAGCTTTTTATTAATGTACTTGTAATTCGTTTATTTTAGTCAGATGAATTGTGTTTTGCAAAAATATATGGGAATAGACAACCTACTATTAAGCACTTTGTACTTAGCCTTATCAAACAATGCGCTTTGTACTTAGCCATTTCAAACAATGCGCTTTGTACTTAGCCATATCAAACACATATAGATTGGCTACACTAACCAAACAAAAATGTTGCTTTAAGGACAAACACACTTTTTCCAATAAGAAAACTCTTGGTTCTATCACTGAATCCATCATTAAAGCAGGAAATATGTTTAAAGATGTAACAAAGGAGAAATGTGACTTGATTGAAAATTTTGCGAAACAAAAAGAACTGGTTGATTGGCTGAAAAACATGCAAGGTATAATATTTAGAGAAAAAATTCAATATTTTTAAACAATCGGTTTTTAATAAGGAACCATTTAAACTAGGATATTTCTTATTGCTCCCGGATTATGGTTGCATAAATAGCAAATATTAGTGAATAATTGATTGACCTAGCAGTGTGTTGTTTACTACCACAAAAAGGAGTGTGAAAGACAAATAATTAGGATAGAATGTCACAAAAGTATTAACGCAGAAATACTTGCAAATGCCTATGTCATACAAGACATTCTATTTCTCGCAACACATGGCTCTTTGCTGACAGTTATGTTTTATTTTTGATTTTTTGTGTGAAACCCCTTAATGCCAGCTTGTTTTTACTTAATTAGATCGAAGTGAAGCTAAAGTGATGAGCGACCTAGCAATGATATCTGCAGGGGAGTCAGTTGATGATGTTGATCGAGTTTCCTGCTTTCTAAGTGCTGTCATGGGATTTGCACCATTCCTGTTTGAT
>QXVZ01019628.1:0-16039 GCA_008931825.1 Phallusia fumigata | reverse complement strand
GTTGTCGAATCCTGATCAGATTTTCGAGATTTAATTTTTTTAGTTTTTTTATTTTTTTCACGGGGTTCGAACCCGGGATGATCCCGAGAACTAATCCCGATCTGGTTTTTATCTCTGTATATGGGTCGACCGCCTCAGACCATTCGACCAAGTGCTCGCCCAGATTTTCGAGATATCTTGATGCGACTGGGACATTTCGAAAGTAGCGGCCCCAACTCGTTATGTAAATTCTTTTTACGTTTTTACTTTTGTAATATAAAACCAAATAAATCGTGGCGTCCTTAATTGAAGAGCGGGGGGTGTATCTTAATTTTTGCGGCTTCGCTACCAACACATAACTGACAAACGCTTACACAGGTCTTCATTCTCATACCTGCCATCTGCTTCATCGCATCTTTGTATCTCATCGTTGCTCCCATCATCGAAGCCCCATCCCTAGCTTATCTGTACGCAGGGATCTTCATATTGGCCGGTTTGCTCTTCTACTTCCCGCTCGTCTTCTTCCATTTAACGCCGCCTTTCATGGGTGAGTCACTTCACTTTTCTCGTGGGGTTGTGAGTTAACCTTAACCGTGTTTGTGGCAATTAAATACGTATTTTGTATTCACTTTTACAAAATTACGTCATCCGAATCTTAAGGCATTGCTCGCTGGCCCTGCATAGTGTGCAATCAACACTGCACAATAAACTTACAATCAGAATGTTTCACTCATTCCTTTATTTTTTTACGTGTGTTCTGGGTAAAAAAGATCGGTTAGAACCACAAGTGGTTATGTGAGGACTGACTCTTCAACGAAAAGGCACCAAGGTTACGCAGTATATTATCGACTAAGAGAGGCTTGAGACTTATATTGACCCCTAACTAATAGTCCCTGGTTCAAAGGTTTGTCGAGGCAATCTTCGTAAACTGTTGTGTTTTTCTTCAGACCCCCTAACTTATTTCCTGCAAGAAGTCCTGGAGGTGGTCCCCCCTCCCGAGATCTTGGATGAGGACGAACTCATGGAGAAGAAGATGCAGGAGGAGAAGTTAGGGGAAACTAATGACGCATTTTCCCACGCTTTTTAATATCAGTTAATCGTTAAAATATGAGATGCACTGCCTCAGTGTATCATACTGTCCATAATTGGTCCTGAGTTTCTTACTGGACCTTTTTGCTAAGTGTGTTTAAATGCATATGGCAAGTCGCCCGTGATGTAATTTTAAAAAGGTTACTGCAGATGACTAACACGTTTTACTATCAAATTCATGCTTCTTTTAATATAGCCGCGTTACAATTAGTCCTTTTATCCTTTTACTTTTTATTATACGGACAACGTTGCACCATAACCAGTAAACGGAGTGTTTTGCAAGTTTTATAATCATCAATTCCGCAAAAACATGAACAATTTAAAAAATGTTCAGGGATTTGCTATTGACTATCAATCACTGAAATTTTACATTTCAACTTGAAACGAGCAAAATCAAGTGGATGTATTTTTTGTTTCTTGCTTAATACAAACCATTTTGACTTAAAAATAAAATAGAAATGTTTAATTGGAATTTACGCGTTTCACTGATAAAACGCAACAGCGGAAAATTGCTAATCTCAGCAAATCAATCTGTGTATCACTGTTTTGTGCGCTGCACTATTAAGCTGATGAACCAGCTTTCTGGTTATTTGTTACAAATTCCCAATTCAGTTTTTTCCTACTGGATGTATTCTGTTGTTTCAGCTGTTTCTGATGTGTACATTTATACAGATTTCTTTCATTTTAGCCAGACAATATAATGTTCCACTGCAGAAATTACGTGAGGCACAGAACAACCACGCAATGCTTTCTTTTTTCAACTGGAAACGGTGCAATTGGCTTGAAGCTATTTAACTTTGAAACCGTGTTTGACTGACTTTGTACTGCATTTAATTTTGTTGCATAAAAAAGGCTTTTGCAAAAAAATCTTATTTAAAAAGGGGAAATTACACCCCATGGTAACGTACTTTAGGATAGTGCTGCGTTTAGCTTTTGATGCGGCCGACGAACTTTCGCGCACAAGGCATGAACAGAGCTGATTGATGGAAAATGAGAATAGGCAATTAGTTTGTTTTTGTGCTTGGGGCGGGAAGTCGATATATGTTCATGGATCTTACCTTATATTACACACATACAGTATTTCTACGTTGTAGGTGTTAACGCCACCAAATAAACTTTTACTACGTCAAAAGAGTGCGAAATGCCACTGTTTGTGGAGATCAGTGGCGAAAAACGAAGTCTTGTTTTTTTACAGGTCATTTACAACTAAAAACACGGCAAATAGTTTCGTTTAGCTTTTTTTATTTTATCGATTCATTACCTGGATTTTTGAAAGTGTTTAAGTTTTACTGCGCTTTTAAATTACAGACTGACGAAAAATAGTGTTCCTAACAAGGGGGAATTTCCCGTAAATTGCGTGCTTTTGTTTTTGCGGATGATCGTAATGTTTTTGGTAATTTTTATGTTATAAAATATAAAAATAAATAGTATATCTTGGCGTTTATGCGTTTTGTAACAAACCCCGTTAAGGCCTTTAAAAAATACTTAAAAATATTGCGATAGAGTTAAATTGGGGTAAAAATTTGTTGATTTTAATATTGTAACATTCACTGTCGTAGTTTTACGTTGCTAGAAGACATTTTTAAGTAAAAGCATGGAATCCCAAGCAAATCTGCCAACTTTTCTGTGACGATGTTTAGGTCGTTTTTTTTCAATCGCTGCATACTTAATTTTAGTACAGGGCTTATATTCTTTCGTAACATACATGAAAGAACAACTTTGCTTACGGATAACTAGAGTTGTTATATGCTTGTCTTGTGAGTTGTGACTGTGACATTTTTTTTTAATTCTGAAATATTTTGGTTTAATTAAAAAACTAATGTTTTCAAAAGTTTAATAATTGTGCTCCTAACAGTAAAAATATATTGGCTTGGTGATGATAACTTTTTTGTTTTTTCATTGATCATAGGGTTTACAAAAAACAAAAATGCCTGTCAAAAACTCTACTGCAAAGTCAAAAACCAAACTGAAACCCTCGGAGAAGCTAAGGCTTAAATCAAACTTTGCTGTGAAGAAGGTTTTCAAACCATTTTACACTGGTGGATCTGTCGGAATTGACAGTCAAGGCGATTATGTTTTTACAACTTGTGGTGACAAAGTTTTTGCAGTAAGCACCATATCAGGATTGGCAGAAAAGTCCTTAACCCATGATGGTGATGATATCACCTGTTTCAAAATAAGCCCCAATGGCTCTAGCATAGTAACGGCTACAAGATCGTTGCTCTTAAAACAATGGAACTGGCCAGATATTCGATGTATACGCACCTGGAAGGCCATACACATTGCACCTGTTTTGACTCTATGTTTTGATTCCACTTCCACTTTACTGGCATCAGGCAGCAGTGATGGAACTGTTAAAGTTTGGGATATGGTTCGCCAGTACTGTACACACAATTTTCGTGGAGTATNAAATGCTTTTGCTAACACTTTTTGTGCAACTTGGAATTTGTCAATTTACATGTGTTTAATGAAATTCATTTTATAAAGTCGGTATGGAGGTGAAATTTAAATTCAAATGGCTTAAAACCTTTTCAATCACTGCCTTTCTGTATTGTTTAGGTTCTAAAAACATGTGTAGCTTAATTTGTAAAAAATTGTTATCCCGGAGTGGCAACAAACCAACAAGTTGGGTGAAGTACGTTCGCTATTTATTTGGTGAGTACAACAGGATTGTTAAATTAAGTCCACTAATCATATTCATTCGAGTAGTAATGCACAATCTGTTGTGAAATGAATTTAAAAGATTTGCTTTTGAATTCGAATGCTATTTTTTCACAGAAATATGATGTAATTTTTGTTGCTCTACTATAATCAGCATCTATGTGTATAACTCATTTGACAAAAAAATTAAAAGTATGTAACCTACTACAGTAAAAATGCTGCAAATAAAAGTGTTTGTGTGTGTTGATCACAACATTTTTTCTTTTCTAGACTGCATTATAAAAAAATATATATAATAATGGCAGAATTTTTATCCCAAGGATTCATAAATATGTATACTCCTTTGTTTTCAAAAAAATATAATTTTATTTGGTTACAATTATGTATGCTTGCAGACAAAAGGAAGTTTTATGAAGAAGCAAGGATTTGTCACAGCAATGGTTTGTACATGTTTTCTTGTTCTGCTTTTTCCTTCAGAAGGGTTTATTTGAGCTGAACTTACCCTCTTTTAATACCATGTTGCATGAGCCTATGAATAACTTTGGCTTTTATTTGCCAATCAGACATTTTTAACTTGAAAGTGCTTTAAAGTGTTTGAAGCACATTTTACACAAACAAACAATCACAAAAAAACATCATTTGTGTTGCTAGGTGGATTTGAGATAAACCTGGATGATCGAAAACTAAGGACCCCACTCGGAAAGATTGTAAAAGTTCCCAATGAGGGTTTAGCTCATGCAGTGTCAGTGGAATGGAATCAGCAGAAAGATTTAATCAAAAGTCACCTCATGCCATTGGTCAGTGGCTCAGAATTTATTAAAATCTGTCTGTACTTAGTTTAGCCCATTGAGCTTTGAGTGTGGATACCTCTTTACATGTTAACAGTACAGCTATATGTTATAGAATAAGCTTTGAAAGTAAAATTGTGGTGATTGTATTATTATTTAAATTAGATATGAATCTTCATTCTTTCACATTTACATTTTTACTCTGTTGCTAATGTGCCTAATTAGTGTTAGACTTGTTAGAATTTAATCTATTTATTCCTGTGGTTTATGTTATTTAGACTGCTCTATGTTTTGAAGCAATGGACAGCTCTACCAATAGAAATTCAGATGTCCTTGCTGCCTCCACATTAAAGTTTCTTCACACAGACACTGTGCTGTAGGTAACAATGTTTTGTCTGCATTTCTGCATTTTTAATAGTATTCGAATACCTTTACTATGCAATTGTAGCGTATCTTATACATCCTGTAAGTATGGTGGCCAAAAAGAGTTTCATCAATTTAATACCAAGCTTAAAAAAATGTATGAAAAGATTTCACATGGAAGAACCACCGGATCTAGCACAATTACAAAAGGAAAAATGGTCAAAACTTGTTGATTGGTTCAATCACCGACATTCAGTTGATATAAAGCACACCACTGGGTTTGGAAAACCAGGCATCAGTCCCAAAACCATACCTACATTGACAAATCATTTGAAGTCTTTCAACATGTGGAGCTTAGTAGGTAAAAACAAATACAAATAAAGTTTTTCTTGTCAAGAAAGTTTTTTAATTTTTAAGGTTATTTATAATATTTTTTCACCTGACTTTGTATTTTTTAAACTAACCAAGCTTGTCCAAGTAGAAATATATAATACTGACTTACACAAACTTTTGCTACTGGTAGTTGTATATATTTTTTGTTACCAGTCAGTTTTGACTTCCTTTTTTATTTTATAAAGTGAAATTTGCACTGTAAGTTGCTGATGAATAACTTGAGTCGCTCCTGGCATGGTTGGTGTGCCTAGACTTGTCTGGATTCACATCTAAGACTAAACTTGACTCAAATCACATACAAGTAATGTGACATAACACACAATGCTAGAACTAAATATCTAACACTATTTGACACAAAAAAAATTGTACTATCCTCAGGGAAAATTGCCAACTACCACCTGATAAACTAAAATAATGCATCATCACTTTCATTGAAATTTCAGGAATTGAAAAAATGGTGAAGACAATGAAATCTGTGATCATTTCCTTGTCATTAGTTGACAGACATCTAACAGTGGAAGAAGCAGTCAGTCTATCCCGACTGGAACAAGAATTTCAGGTAAAAAGGTTTCCGGTTGCATTTAAACTAAACATCAAATTAACTCTTTGCCCAAGTAAGCATGATCGGCTTAATGTACTGTCATCCACATGTTAGGTAATATTAAAATCTTTGCTGTATTTGTGTTCTGTGAGATTATGATAACAGTTTTGATCTCATAAGAAGATTAGTGTTACAATGAAGCTTATCAAATCCTTTGAGAAAGTGTTTAATTGTTTTCAATGAAAAGTCAATTGTGCCTTCCATTATTTTTGCGGTTCATAACGTCTTATCAGTGCACAGCTATTTTCAGCGTGGTGATTGATATAGTGCTACTGTTTTGCTATGATTTTATTCACCAAGCAGAAAAGACCCAACTCAACATTCTGCTCACAATATCAACTAACAAGATATGTTTTCTTACTCAGATATCAAAATGGGGCAATGTGGAATGGTACCATGACGTAGAGTTATCTGAGACCCGAATGAAAACTGCAGCTTGTGCATTATTTGTCCAACTTTGTTCTGAGGAGTCATCAGTTCGGCATTTAAATCGTGCTACTAAGCTTACATGACAACCTTCACAATTGCATACAAGTGATTTAGCCAACTATTTCAATCCAACAAGGTATAATATTTAGTGATGGTGTAATTTTGCATGCTCAGTGGTCAATGCAACCCCTGAACGGTTTATGTTTGTATTAAGTTTGTTTTTAAGGCTACCTGCTGTCTTGCATTTTTTGTGTTTCCATTGGCTTGGCAAATGGCTTAGGCAAACACAAGGGTACATTGAAGCTTTTACATTGTAGGCTCATCTTTTTGCCATCGAGGTCATTGTAGACTTGGAGGAACTTAAGTTTCAGATGTTAATTGCATCTGGACAACTTGTGGATATCTACCAAAGTTGCATAAATATTTATTACAGTTGGCTTGAGAATCTGCCTAATGGCACTGGCAGTGATGTAACCGAACCCAACGGATACTCGCTTAACTTATGGTTGTAAAAATGTTTTTTGTGCTGTGGAATAGAAACAGCCATGGGTGAGGTTTGCCTCCTATTATCAACATACAAAACTGGAAGTTTGGAGGCTAAAATGGAATTTGTTGACCAATTGGAGGATTCGGTTTTCAACACAAAACAAAATATTTTCTGTTTATTAAAATGTCAAATAAATTATTGAAAACAAATGCTTAACGAGCCAGGACGAAAACAAAGTACAGGTCAAATCTTAGCACTGGCATTTGTTAATGCAAGTTTGTCAATGTCAAATGTTTTGAATTTTTCTGTCTGCTATCTGAAATTACGAAAAGGTAAAATTGTTTCACAGTACAGTTGTTACCAAGCGGTGTGATGTTTTTTTTTACAGCAATTTTACATTTGTTGCATGATGAGATGTGCTGCACATGGAAAACGTCAATGGTAATTGCAGTGAGAAAATTGCACTGTTAGAAAAAGAAAAACTTTTAACATAGGAATTTGACGTTCCTGGAACGAATGTCAATGTCTCTTCGAAGATCACAGAGAGCTTGCTGGATTAGCTGTTTTAAACAGCTTTATTTCAACGCCAGATCGTTTTGGTGAGTCCTTCAATCTTCAGCAGTCCAAATGCCGTGCAAGGTAACCTTAACAAAAGTTGGTTTCAACAAAAGGTCTTTTACGAAATTTCGCATTTGGTGATTCACAATATTTTTTGGCCGTTGGTGCTGGTTTATCAAAAAGCATGACACATTTATCACCAACTGGACGTTGCACGCGGCTTCGACACGACAGTTTCACTTACGTTCTCTCGTTAGCCATGCTTCTCTCACCGCTAGGGGCGCTCGCAAGGACGATTGCTGGTATGGAAACTGCCACGGTTGGCCGCTAGGTGTCGGGGCGGAGTACAGCCGTCGGCGATCTAAAGGAACCTGCTGTTATCGCCTATATGTGTTGATTTGTGGCACTGTTGTGGGTTGAGTTACCAAAAATAGTGTCCAATGCGAGTGGCAGATACATTGTTCCGGGCCTTGAGGTCGGTATGAAACGGGCGGTCTTTTAAATTAGCCATAATTTTATTTTAAAGTATAAAAGTGTTTGGGGCCTCTAAAGGGTTGTATCGCATTATAAGAGATTCCATGGAGGTCCTGCAAGTAACAAGGAAACTACTTACACGTGAAAGATGAGCAGGCGTAACATTTTCGGGCCGTGGGGATTCGAATGAACGAAGAGTTTTGGGCGTTGACCGTATGACAGATTGCTGGAGCCGATGCGGGGCGACTCTGTGTTCAAATAACTCGTTGGTTATTCTGTGACATAAAAAAAATCTCAAACGAATTCACCGTTTGCATTCCTATCGTGCACGGCGCAACTAACATGTTTTTTGCCTTTTTTGTTTAGTTTCGTATTGGCATCGTAGTGAGATTGACCTTGGCATACGGATGTTATAACAGCGTGTTTATTTCTGTCTATGGCGACGTTTAGAATAAAAATTTGAGCCTCAAAAAAAGATAATGCATGCACACCCAAAATTTTGCACCTGAGACCAACCATAGCAATTTAGCTCTTGCTTATCAATATTCTAGTGTAATTTTAAAAGCTCCACCTTAACCGTTCGTTCCTCGAATCCGTTCTCAATTTCCGCCTCCTTCTTTTCAATCTGCTTTCGCAGCTGGGCCGCTCTCCTCTGATACGTCATAGTGCTCCAAGGTCTTACGTCACGGCGATAACGTGGTGGCGACGTCATCTGGGCGTCTGTTTCTTGGCCCTTCAGCTCCTCCTTGATGTCCGATATGCGCCGTCGTGTCATTAAGGTTTGCGCCTTTCGTTCCTTATCCAACGTGCCGATTCGTAAACGAAGAGATGTAGCCAAATGCTGGTTGTTGGCGCTAGCGCGTCTGTTCGTTGCGCTCATGGGACGTGACGCGCTTACAGACCGCTGGGAACTCGGTGATACAAATACAGCCATTCCTGGGGTACTTTGGTAACACTTGCCTCAATTCCTTGTTTCTTTGTGTCAGCTTATCAGATCTTAAACGGGTCTGTGAGTGAGAACAATGATCAATACACGTGCATTGAAGCCTTTAGTTAAACCTTTGCTGTAAACGTTGCCAGACCTGAGGATAAAAGCAATAGTATCCTTAAAAACGTCACTTGGTGAAAGCAGCGGCTCTATCGAATCAAGTTTTCACGTAAAAAGGTGTAAAGTCTAATTTTTTCATTATAAATCCTATTAAATTATTGAACCTCTACTACTCACTTTAAAACGAGCGATCTCTAAGCATAACAACTGACCAAAAACTGCATACAATCCATGTACTTGGTAAAGTTTCCTTGCCTCTTTTGCGAAACCATTATTTCGACACCAGGATCTAAATGTGAACCTGAGGTCTTCCTCAACTCAAGTACTTGGCATCTAACAAACTTGTCTATTTATAAAACGACTTGCAACAGCTCAAAGCTACACGCACAACCCACTATCAGAATATCAACCGCAATCATGTTTCACCTGCGGACTAGTTCCAGACAAGTCCACAAAACATGCTACGAGCGCCGAGGCCTTTTACTACTGTTTGCTCAGTCGCAATGTGTTTGGCGCAATCTGTTACAGTCAGTTGAACTCCAATTAGAAACATATTTGTCGAGAGTGGGAGAGCACACAGCAGGTAACTGTACTTTCCATTGTTGGAATTGCGTCTGCTTTCGCCCTGGTTTAGATGTTGGCATCGTTTAAATTTGCTGTGACCGCTTAACCTTGAAATGACGCCACCTATGGTCTGAAGTTTAACAAATTCGTCGTGCTGAAATCTTGATATTTATTCCATCGTAAACTAATTGCCAAAATACACAACAACGATTAGAATACAACACTATTCATGTAAAAATAATAATCGTCTTTTTGCTTTTTTCGCGCCACATGTCGTTTCTACGCAGCTATTTCCGGCTTGGTGATTGTTTTAGTTCAATTGTGTGACTACGAATCTTTACCCGAGAGAAAAAAACTCAACTCAAACTCAAAACCCTTCTGCTGGTGATGGTAGCTACCTAAGATCGTCGTATTGGTATGCTCTATGTAGTTTGCGTGGTTATATTTAAAAATTTGTTAGGGCCATTCGTCAAAATAGTCGCAAAATCCTGATAAAGACCCCTGCTGCAAGTACAGTTTTACGTACTTACATAAGTGTGTTTAAGATCAAGCCACATTTTAACTTTGCCTTAAGCTCTTGTCTGGTCAATTTTTAGCATTGAGTTAAGTCAAATTATCTTCAGATCAGTTTAAAATGCAAAATGTATTCGATTTGCAGCATTTTTTGCTCCTAATATTTGGCTAAACACAAACTGCAGATCATGCAACAGTCTCTTAACCTGAAACCTACTGTCTGCACTGTACAACAAATCATTTCCTGTTGGACTGGGGGCTCTGGCAAAGAAACCTGTTTACGGCGTCGTAAAAGTCGGGGCTTTTTGTTTGTATTGGAACGCCCTCGTTAGCCTGTATTGCGATGGCAATGCGAACAACAAAAACGAAAGTCATGTTTTATTGCTTGTTGTGCTGGATGCTGACTGTAGGCTATGTGACGTATGGCCCTTTTGTTCTTAAAGTGCAGGTAACAAAACATGTCAATTTATGTGAAAACGATATTTGTTTTTATTTTATAACCAAGAACAAGATCGATCGCTGCAAACTTGGAAATATATTTCGCCCCTAACACGTCATCGTTAGTAAATCAGTTGGTAATTTTACCTCGACCATGTTTGTCTGTTAGATGGCCAGATATTGCTCACTATAAACACTCTAATTATGTTTTCATTTTAGCGTTAATTCAACCGTGAGTTTTTTGTATCAGCTGTTCTTCAGGGTGATGTGTGTTGCCTTCCAAACGGTTCTTTTTGTACATGAACAAAATAATACACAACATAACATTCTCACGACACCGGCTCGCAGGCAACGACAGCACCAACCATGTATTCATGTTCCACCGATCAGCCAACTAAACGCAGCAGCATAAAGCAATGACGTCATTCACATGACGCGCGAAGTCATTAACATTGGGAAGAACTTGTAAACTGGCACACTGCGTTTAAACGGTTTCCGACCCCTGCTGTAGTTTTTGACAAGTAAACACGTATAAACCTTACAGGAACTTTTACTTAATACAAGATATCATTGCACACGGCGTATCTGCCCTCTATCACTATAAAATTCTGGCAACACAACTGCAAAGGAGTTCGAATTGTGAAGTATCGAGATTTATCGAAACCAGACGATATTTTGATTAACCCGGCCTATAGTGCTTAGTTTATTTGGAAAAGTGACGATCACAAAGAACTAGTTACATTGTGCTCATAGTGCTGTGAGGTTTAAATGTTGCCCTTGGCTTGTGCCATGTTAGTTTACTGACACTCGTTGACTGATGGTTGAAACTTGAGAGTATAGTTATTGTGTTCGAAGTTATTCGACAAGGTGTGGATAATGTGTAGGAGACATGTAAAACACTCGTTAACCAAAATTCAACATGCTCAACCCTTTGCGGTTTTTAGTTCCCCTTTGAGAAAGGTACTGTGAAAATGTCTTGTAACGGAAATAATGGGTTTAACCGTCACAGCCCTGCGGTTTACTTTCATAGGCGGTATTTATTGTCTTGGTCCAATGAAAAGCAACAAACAGAAACACGAAGTTTTACACAAAAAGGTGGAGGCCTTGTTTTATGCAAGAGATCTACAAATAACTTTGTCATGTTTTAGTAATTAAGAGAAGTTTTGTGAAAGCGCTAATTAATTTTTCACGACGAGCAGAAGGCAAATCAATCACCTCAGTGAAACCTTTCTTTTCTGACACTGGATTATGACGCGCGAAAAAAAACTTGCTTCCAATTGGGGGAGGAGGTTCAAGTTATCTTACCACACTTGAAATATCAAAGCTTTTCTTAACGGAAACAACTAACCACTCGCATGTACGTCATGCTGATGTGACGTCACACCAGCTGTGATTAACGGGTTGGGGGCTAACCACCCCCTACTTTTGCACCAAATGGCGAAAAGAAGTGCAAATTGTTGTGGTTGATGGTTGTATATAAGTCTATGATCAGGTTTATACACAATCACTAGCTGGACAGTTAGCTTACATTGTCCAGTAGCGTTTAATTAAATGTTTAGTAGTTAGTAGGTGACTAAACGCAATTTCCAATTTGTATGCAAGTCGCTAAGTTCCGTTTGTTTCGCATAAAGACAGACCAGCAGTACAATGGCTTTAGAAAATAATAGCCAATATCGCAACAAGATGCAGTAGGTCAATGTAGAATGAATTGCTGCTAGTTCATCATCACTATGGCTGCATAGCGTTAAACCTAATGAGTGCTTTGTGGTTAAACGTTCAGTACAAACACAGAGAATTCGCTTTAAAGTTACGCGCCGATACTCCCTCGGGGGGAGTTTGCTTCAATTGTGTTCCACGTATCACGTCGACTTCGGCCTAACGTCAGCGGAACCCAACTGCTGATCGTTTTTCTCTGCACAACCCTTTCCCCTTACGTCTGACGTCAAATTATCCGAAAACTGTTTTGCAGCGGTCGTTATTGGCAACCCCGAGGCACGTCAAACCGTCGTAGGGTTTTAATAACTGTTCGCGCCACGCAATTCGCTCACACAGACATCCTAAGCTTTATTTTTGATGTCTGTTTTTGTGAAGTTTTTTCCGTTGGACCTCGATTCGTTTGAAACCTAGTTTTCATGCATGTGCAGGGTTAGAAATGAGAGTCTAAAGATGTTCGGCGCCTCTTTTAACTCTTGTTAAGCTTTGTGTAAGAATATGAAAACTTGGCAGCTGGTCTTATTGAAATTTGTCAGGTTAACGTGCACATGTAGCAAGCTGAATCGTCCGCGTTTTACTTCTTTCGCTGTGAGCCGCTTCTTTTCATTTCGAGGTCTGCGCTGTCAGAAACCAACCCGCAATTTGTTTACATTACTGTCTGATATCATTCGATTCAGATTGCAGAGTAGGACACATGTAGGCAAAAGTCTTGGGAACTGTAAAAGAGCGAACCAGAGTGAATGAGTTTAGTGGAATACTTCGAAACTGTAAATGTACCATTCTGTTTTTTGTGATGGTTACGCGCCGTGACACATTGTCGATTCGCTTTGTTGCGTAACAGAAGTTTCTGCAGTTATGTAACTTATTGTGTGTGGCTGCTGTGAATTTACGACAGTGTTCGCGTTGCACTTGTACAGCCAGTTGCAGCAATTAACTGTAAACACGTAGTTTTGCAGCTACAGAAGAGGTTTGATTGCGCTTATATAGAATTCGTTAAACTGCACTTACATTAGGTTTATTTTTGAAATCAATGAGGTTTTCGTAAATACGAGCAGTTTAGTAAGTATTACAAGATTTAACAAGAAAAAATACCAAAAAACTGTGGACCCTACTAAACAATCAACAAGCCGGAAACAGCTGAGTATCATAAAAACGTTTCGAAATGGCTGATTAGTTGCAAATATCTGTTGCAAGCAAACGAAGCCTCAACTATATAGCTTTTCGTGTTCTGTAAAAACGTGTTGGTTATTTGTTTGTCAGTGAAAACACATCGCCTTAGGACACGTCTGTTTTGAAAGTCAAAAAGCTGTTTTATCGTCATTTTGTTTTGTAAGTCACCTTTACAAATGGAGATACTAAATAAAGCTGACTTCCCCATCGTTGCACTTGTGACCAGCATTAACGGTAAGAATCTTGACCTTTGGCATCGACCTTTGCACTTTGACATGGAGATGTTAAGTTAATTGCTCACAGAATGCAATTAGCTCTGTACGATTGTGCGGTTGGATGCTTAGATTATGCACTATGCCAGTATTCTTTACTTCACTGTTGTTCTTCTTTACCAATCGCATTGCTTAGAGCAAAAAACATTGCAAAAAACGTGGTTCTATATTTGAGTTGTCAATGTATTTCTCAACTTTTCTCAACTGCAAACAGCAAGTGTCATTTTTCGTGACACTAAACGTTGTTTTTTTTTACAGTGATTTTGGCTTTATTGGGGTATGCCATCGTTTTTCTTTGTCTCGCCAAAAGTGCAAGCCTTCGACGTTCTTCACCTTGGTTGCTGTCTCTGGGGGTCGCTGACATCCTCTTTACTGTGCAGGTCGGCATGGTAGCGGTGGCTTGTCACGTGACCAGGTGGCCTTTCGGGGAGTTCGGACAAATTGTAAGCAAGTTCTTATACTGAAACAACAGTTAAAAACACAAAACATAAGATGATTACGACTGACGTTTGCAAAACCTTTTTTCTTTATGCCAGTGGTTTATTTAAATTAGCATGGCGATTTATTCCAATATGCTCTCCAGTTGCCGTTGAACATAATCAATTAGTTTCCTAATTCTTTTGCGATGATAGTTGGGATTCTCACATTTTCACCTTGCTCCGTGACCCACTGGTTAAAAACACTGAAATCATGGATCATGAGTATTCAGGTTTTATTTTCTATTCTCAGAACAGTTTTATCCTAATGCCACGTGCCGCGTTGTTTTGCACACTCATAAACCGCTTCATTTTCAAGGTCCACGCATACCTCGCCCTCTGCATGGGTTTGAATTCGATCGCAAGTAACGCCGGGGTTTTACTGGATCGACTGGAGACCGAAAAGAAAATTGTTTTAAGTGAGTTGCCGCCGGTGTGTTTGTTTTTCTTCGCCAAACACAACGAAGTTTCTTCTTTTTGACCCTGCCTGACCGTTACATATCCTCAAAATACGATGACGAGATTAGTATGAAAAAAAGTTAAGAGTGTCGCATGTGTTTAGATTTGATCAATTTTATTTTGCTGTTTCTACTTTTTCGCAGTATCGTCTAACAAGCTTGCTCTCATCGGATTTGCTTGGACATCTGCTGTGCTGATTAGTTTTTTGTATTATTTGGCCGTGAAACCTTTTACCGTGACCGACACAACGTTTGGCTGTCTAATTAACCTTGATGACACCGCAGTGTAAGTGGGAGACTTTGTATTTGCAACCATTAAGATTGATTTCATTGTGTAGTATTTCTTTGTTTGGGACGATTACTTGACATTATGGAGCGGTGGTGCCTAATCTTTAAACTTGTTTGTACCCCTTTGAAAATCACCAACCAGTTCTCGTACCGCTTCTGTAATTTCAGGAGGGTATTTATTTTTCGCATCGGTAAATTCCAAAGAATTTTTTTGGATGTTTTGGATGTAATGCAGTATCCATATAATTGGCCCTAATGATTCATCATCCTCGAATCTCGTATGCCATCTGGGTGCGTGTACCCCTGGTTAAAAACCCCTGTTAAAAAGTAATGCTACACATGCACGTCACCGACTCATTGGGATGTGAACATCCCTTGTATGTCCGTTACTTCTGTAAACGTGCAAACTCGATAAGGTTTGCGTTAGATTAAACGGGCTTTCATAGAAGTCTGCATGGACGAAACTGTGCATAACGGGATGTCCGAGAGTCAGCTAAGTTCACTACCTGATCTGTCGCTACATAAGTACCTGTCTGCCCGCGTGTCCGTCTGTCTGTTTTACAAGTTTTTATTACATGTACAGGTTACCACGTGCCATCATTGTGTTGTTGTCGTTTGGTTGGTTTGTTGTGCCAGTTTATTACATGGCCCGATGCTGTATGCTACTGGGAGAAACCGGAAAGGTGTGTAGATTCTTCTTTAGCTTGGCTGCTTTGATCACCTTTTGCTCGATTCTCACAAGTCTAACATTAATTTTTTTTCCTTTCTAAGAGTGCAGCACTGATCCCGGCTTCATTCCTCATCGCCTACACCCCTTTTGCCATTTGCAGCTTGCTTTCTGTAACTGTTGGTTTGGATCGGGTTTATTACAACAACATTTGGATCCATGTAAGCCCAAAACACTCAAATGATTAAATTATTATGTCAGTGGCTCAGACTTTCATCAAAGTACGTTCATTCGTCGACGCATAATGCAGTTGTAAGGCGTTGGATGAAAACCCGTAAAACCGGTCTCAGAATATCGTCTGCTTAAAAACATTTAAACTTGCGTTGGTATTTTTAAAACAGCACTGTTGAATCTGACCTTATACCAACTATTGCAGAAAAACAATTTTAAGTTTTTGTTATGTCCTTGGTAAAATATGGACAAGAACTTGAAACACAGAAACCAGTAATGTAGTGCTTTCCTGACGTTTTGGCTTAGGTTTAAAATATAATCAAAATCACTTTTACATCCTTTGTATTACATGACCTGTATGAAACAGGTATTTGTTATA
>QXVZ01019617.1:0-14575 GCA_008931825.1 Phallusia fumigata | reverse complement strand
CAACGAATGTGAGTTGAACACCACAGAGTGCCCTGCGACCACTCGCTGCCAAAACACCGAAGGAGGATTCAATTGTTCTTGTGTGTCCGGATACAACACGGTTGCGGGGACATGTCAAGACATCGGCAAGTAGTTGTAGTAGTAAAAACTACCGTCTAAGTCAAACCTAAGCGTTACAAAAGTAAAGTCCGTACAACGGAGAAATTAGTCAAGACCAATTTTCGTTTAAAGAGCATGAACCTGTTGTATATTTTTATTCCTGTTGCGAAACGAATCTAGCATCCAAACCTAAGGAGTGTTTTGGGGATACGTCTTATTTGCTCTCTTGTATTTAAACTTACTTTATGCCTTTGTGGACATGCGTACTTCAATCCAAACCGATTTCTGAGGCCAAAAACGTTTATTAAAAGATAGTCTTCTGTACAGACGAATGCGCCAATCGTACCCATAACTGCCACCCCGGAAGGTCCACGTGCAACAACACGATGGGTGGTTTTGTTTGTTCATGTACTGCTGGATTCACTGGCAATGGAACTGTGTGCGATGATATTGACGAATGCATTTCCACTCCAACGCCGTGCCATGATAACTCAAACTGCAGCAACACCAATGGTAGTTTCAGCTGCACGTGCAGCGAGGGTTTTTATCAGGAAAGCTCCGGTCTCTGTTTGGGTAAGAAGACTTTAATTCACTTTAAATTAAAGCTAGTGGTACCTAACCTATTTTTTATTTCATGGACCCCTTTAACCGATATTTAAAGTAAAAATAAAAGGAAAATAAGTTTGTAAATACTTGTATGTTTATTTCTGTATATTAGCTAGTTTGTTTATGTCTGCATGTTAGATATTATGTTTATATCTGTATCAAAAACTAAGGTCCTACAAAAACTTTTGGATAAATTACATTTTAAACATAATCCCCCCTCGATCACCCCCTTGCAAATACAAAATTCTACACCGGTAAGGAATCCCCAACCTTTAAGAGCTGCTGACTTGAGCCCCATATTGTGTGTTTCCGGCCTGTGTGGTGAAAAAACATTTGTAAGATACTTCATATTATGCATTTTTCCGTTCAAACCTTACCCTGCTAACGCAACTCTTTAATTCTATTGACAGATCTGTGTTGTTGTTTTTTCCACAACGTAATCACAATGTTCGCTTTAGAAATAAGTATGTAAAGAACTATCGATCATACCCCTACCTATTATAACCGCCGATAGCCCGTGTATTTATGTTTACCGTCAGTAACTTTAAGTAAAAGTTATCTCCTAAATCTAATGTTAACACCCAGTGCTTTTGTACTGGCATATACAATGATGTTAATTGTTTGTTACAGCAATACCTCTTCTTCCGGTTCCTGTCATAGTTGGAAGAACAACGACTTGCCTGACCGTCTTTGTCGATCAAACATTTGGTTATGGCTTGTACCAAGTAAGATTTTGTAGCTACCTCCTGTAATCTCAACTTTTTACCAATGTCTTGTTGCTCATGTATCAGGTTTGTATTACAAACGTTTAATACAGTCTAACCGGCACAGTGGAGTAGGTACGGCGGGTTTTGTAGCTTTCCTACTAAATGCATAGTTTGGAAAATCCCTGATCTTACTCCCAGGTAAAAGTGGAACCAGCAATGGATTCACTGAGAAACTCGTCTACACCACATTTTGAGATATGTGGTCTAAACCCCAACACCAACTACTCAGTATCTGCTTCGGTTCTCAGACAAACGGGTTCTAACACAACCATTCCTGACACGAGTTTCTCTGAATCTGCGTCGGCGTTTACAAGTAAGCAATGCCAAGTACAGCACCGAAAAGAAACAAAAGTAGATACATAATTGTCTTCTTTTGTCCTTTTTAAAGCATAACATTTTAAGTACTAAACCTTGTTACTGACTGGAACAAGCACAAGCTCTTACCTGCACACATTCTGTATTTGGCGGGACAGACACAAATGTTAAACCGCATACTTTTTGCACTAAAAAGTTTTTATTTTAATTTCTTGTGTCGCATAAGATTGTAGCGTTACGAATTAAGGTAATTTTGCGTATGAATTGATAGCAATAAGCTGGCGTGGATATAAAATGTTACTTTAATCTGGGAAGGAAACTATATCAACACTTCGAAACTGCCAAATAAAATTTTAGCTGCCATTAGGGGAACTGACCGGATGGGCTTTCCCAGTTTTGTACCCACCCCACAAAAACTGAATGCATTTTGTACCATTCTGTCACAAAAAAAACAACTTTCCATTCATCCCTTTTTCCTTTACAGGGCAGATCGTGATACCATACAGTGTCCCTTTGATTGGTGAAACGTTCGTATCAGACCTCAACGACATAACCAGTAATGCGTCTATGAGTTTAATCAATCGGTTCCGATCCGCCTTCTTGGAAGAATTGAACATGGTGAACCAGTCCATTGTCTTCACCACGTTTACTGTCACAAGTTTCAGGTCGGTTGGAGCACAGGCTCCTTGTAGTTTATTAGTCAAAAGAGACTGCATATAAGACTAGTGTTTTTTTAAATGAAATCATAGAAATTTTAACGTGTTTTTTATTCATTCTATATTCACAATTAAAAACGTTACGTTTTAGGAAACTGGAAACGTTTCTTATGGAAATCGGCGTGTCAATTGCTTTATCAGACTTATGTGATTGAATTAACTTTTCCGATGTTTTTTAGGAATGGCAGTGTAGTAATGAACGGCGAGGGCACTTCGAACACTACATCCCCAACAGCTATGGGCGCGGACTTTACACCAGCTGACGCGACCAACTTTGGCGCAGCAACTGCCGGTAAGTGTTGTGCTATACCCTACCCCCATGCGTTTTCTCTGTTGCCATTACAACGAAAGTTTACGTTTAAAGTTACTGGAGTTCCCTCTGCGCCGACTGGTTTGAACGTTACGGCCAGTGGAATGATTGCAACAATCACATACAACATGGTTGAGAATGCAACAGAGTATGAACTACAAAGTAAGTGGTTGTTAAGCAAATATTAAACAATAGTTTATTCGCCTTCGGAAACGCTGAGCCTAATGACCATTCCCGTGAGATAGTCGGGTAATTTGTTAAATTTCTGTGCGATACCTCGGCCACTTTACCTTCCGAGAGACCGACTTCGTTCCACAAGTCCAAGTCCTAGGAAAAATTGTATTCAAACTTTTGGAATATATGTCACTCCATATCGGTTAGCCCAATCAATTATAGTAGAGGAACATATTTAATTTTGAGGTTTTCGTCTTTTACAAAATTTAAAGCATTTCTCAAGAATTCTTGTCAAAACTTTCATAAGTCCAAGCCCAATGCCCTGTTTTAACCTGTGATACACAAAACATTCCTTTTCTGGGTCGATTTAAATTTGCTAAAAAAGCTTACTGGAACAGTAAATCAGTAATGTTAACAATCTACAGTCTTGGGTGTGGTTTTGATTGAATTGTTTGCATCAAAATTGCGGTCCGGATCACATTTAAACTTCTCCGTTTGTAGTCGAGTGCGAAGGTAACACAACAACTGAACGGACGAGTGGCACAACATTTTCCTACAACTACGCAACACGTTCGAATCAAATTTGCACGGTGAGAGTTCGAGCGCTTGTGACGATTGGACCATCCTCAGCCGCTTTCACTGACTTCAGCAGCACGACAGACTTCACAACCGGTACGTTATGTACTGGCAGTTTTGACGAAATTTATAAAGTAGTCAATTTTGATGTGGAACTGATAAAGTATACCCATAGCGATTTTTTAGCTGTGATGTTGGGAAGCACTTTTTGTAGAGGCATATTTATCACCCTTTCAGCCTATAAAGTTATGTATCAACGGCAACGCTCCCGGGTTATTGTTTTTTTGTGTTTTTTTGACACAACACGTGAAACGGCAAAAAAGGGGTTGGCATTTATTTGGGTAATTCGTGACATTTATGTTTGATAAACGACTCGATTTTGAACCAAGGATTGGTGCATTTGGTTTAAACTACCGAACTGACTTACAAATTCAAGTGGGTTTTACTTGGTATCCAATCATTTCTATCATTGCCCCTACGATGTCGAATAAATTTTGGGAAACCATACACGTACGTTACACTTATGCCCGATGTTTTGTTCGAACAGCGGTACAAGTTGTCAACTACATCGACATTAACTCGACGGGAACTACCCACCAAGTGACCTTCGACGCTGTCCCCCGTGTGGTCAGTTACACCATCAACATCAACGACGGTTCAAGTGCGGTTCGAACCGAAACGTTCTCCGCCAGCGCCGAATCAGGTGGTGTCTTTTCTCAGCTGATTGAAGGGCTGATGGTGGATACCATGTACAATTTCACTGTCATTGTGGTGGCGAGAGACCACACTGGAGCCAACCAGACCAGCGAACCATTTACGTTCTCCATCGTCACATCAGGTAAGGGCAACACATTCACCAAGTCGGTGTTTTTTTCTATCCTCGGTTAGGCTGTTGTGAAAAGTTCGAACCCCACCCTGGCTAGATTATTCGCAGGTTTTAATTCGTAGATTTCTACTGTAGATTTTGAATTCTACTGTCCGATTATTAGAAATCGAACTAAAAAGGGAGCGGGATAAAACATATGCCACGACTTTGTCCAGTTTAGGGCATTTATTTAATATCCAAAGTCAGTTTAAGGTTTTTTATATGTCGGTAAAAAGATTAAGTAATTGTGCACACCATCTACTGGAACATTCTTTACTTTACTGGACGTAGTGTACTTGGTTTGTGGGCTTTCGTGAAAAACTGTTTTCATGGATAAATATCGTATAAATCCTTATTTATCTCCACCCAAGTGCAAAACTTTATTTCGTTGAAAAATGTTTCGTGTTCATGTCAGGCAATCTATAAGCATAGGTGGCTGCAACGATGGAGACATCTGCTAGAACAAATTGTAACAAATGAAATTGTTCTTGACTTACTGCTGCCTCAAAGTTAAAACTCGTTTTTCACTATCACTCCCGTAAAAAAACGCTACCTCTTTTTGGCATTGTTGTCATTTAAACCAATTATTGCAGCCGATGATACCGTCACTGGTGTGCAAGTGGTAAGAGTCGGTCTGGTCGACTTCGACGTCACATGGACCGCCGTTACCGGGGCAACGAGCTACACTGTACAAGTTCACCTCGGTGACATGTTGATCAGCGAAAACACGACTTCTGATACAACTATCACCATCACCAACGTCTCGCCATCCGACAATGCTTACAATGTGTCAGTAGCATTCGTTTTGGGGTCTTTGAGTACTTTCTCGGCTAGGGTGTCATCAAGTAAGTAATAATCATAACAAACTTGGGTTTCTTTGCAGCTTTTTTGAAGATGGAACAGTGAGTTTCGAGATTTAAACAGCGCATTTACCTCCAACAATATATAGTCAACGTTTGATACTAACACTGCCATATCGATAAAAAGGGTATTTTTAAGTCCGCTCTGCTTCTATTGATAAGGCCATTTTTGGTCTTTGTTTAAGTTTTGTAATTCGGAGATTATTTACCGGCGCGCCACTTTGGAATTAAATGTTTTTTTACATTTTGTTTCGTTGTTGGTAGACACTGTAGTGTGGTCACTTCCACAAAGGAAAGAAACTAAAACCCTGTATGCTTAAGCCCATCTAAGAAAATGTAACAAACAGGGAAATTATGCGATGTGTTACAAATGAAGATACCATGCAACCAGTTAGTTAAACGCACGAAAGGCAATTAAACCGTACAGAACCGGGCGTAAATACCAGCCTACTACGTCATCCCGGCGGTTCGGGATGATCGCATAGAGTATTTAGTTTTCTGGTACGTTTTAAATTAGGTCGACGTTAAAGGAAAAAATTAAAAAAATCTCTAATTGCCGCCAACAAAGGTTTTTTACCTTCTCTCGTGTGTTTAGTGCTGTGGACCTTCACCGATATACAAGAAACCTTTTTGTCTATCAACTGGGATGTTGTGTCTGGCAATCCACTTTACGAGTTGTCGCGGAACAACACTATTCGTTCGAATCCTTCCTCTACCGTAAGTAACTTGTACCAGACACAAAAGGGACACAAACCGTGCTTTTGTGGTAACAGGCTACCACTGCCTGGAAGTATAAATCTAATCAGTCGGATTTTGATTGACAGCGGTTTCCGATGGCCGATTTCACAGGTCTGATGAGTGGAACGGTGTACGTTATAAACGTGGCGACTCACGTCGCATGTAACATAAGTTTACCGGAATGTCCCGCCTCTACTGGAATTCTGAATATGCCTTACCTGGATATTCTGCAAATAACACGTGAGTGTTGTTATGGCGTAAAGCTGACAATCAATAATGTTTAAAATTTTACCATCTGTTCTCTGTTCTTGTGTGTGTCTGACACTTTGTTCTTGTCGAAAGGAAAACCTAAAGAAATAAGATACTTTAGCCATTAATTTGGTAATGTTTTTGTGTCTGTCGGCAATTCGTTACAGGTCGCATTTGCGCAAGCAATATATACGTATGTCAAGTTAATATTTCATTTGCCTGCTTCGAAATGTCGAATCACAGTTAACGCAGAAAAGACACTTTCAGTCAGAAAATTTGTCACAAGTCAAACTTTTAGCAAGACAATTTTACACACGTCAACAAACATTTTTGTCTTAAACATCATTACCTGTGTCTTATTACCAGGGCCCGGTGTGACGGCTAACATCATGCCACTGAATCAAACCACCACCAGTATTGGATTGGACTGGGACGACGTACGTGGTGCGACATCTTACGAAGTGACAATCGACGGAGCAAGCTTCATGCGAACAGAGGTTAATGTTCGCCATAAAACTTACTACTGTTTCCAAGAAGCCAATTTTACCAAATTTGATTTGCAGAGTTCGACATTGTCCGAGCTGGACATTGCTGCGCTTAGCAGTGGAACTGCGTTCAACATTTCGGTGACTGCTGTTAATGATAACCCTGGTCGCACTGTGCTGAGGCCTTCTGTCTATACCAGTGAGTGACAACACTTAGTAATAAATTCTTGCTGCCAGGTATAGCGATCGTATTCTAAACAGTAAATTCGTGTGTAAAAGTCCAGCGTTTTGAACCCACGTGTGGTCTTCGCCAGGGCAAGAAATAAAGTGCACAAAATCATATTTGTGATGCGTGATTGGATGTAACAAGCTCACTTGTGAATCAAGCCTGCGCATTTCACAGGTTGAAGTCGATAATCTTTTAACCCCACTTTTTTTGCCTACAGCTGACTAGCCAAAAAAAATTGTATCAAACAATGTCAGACACTTTGCAGAAGCAACAACTGACATATGCAGGTGTTAGAGTATAGTTCGGAGCAGATCACATACGCTTGTTTATAGTACGATCCCATTTTTATGTGGCAGGGGCCTGCTCCGCCTGTGAAAGTTGAGAAGCTTTCCAACTCTTAAAGACAAAAACATATACGTGTGCACTTTCAAAAACATTTCTATTGCAGTTCACGATCCATTTCCATCGGTTGCCACTTTCGCCGGCAACAATGTGTCTGCAATAAGTGTCACTGTGAATCTAACAGCCGGAGTTCAAACTTACGTCGTTATTGGTCAATCACAAAACACCAATGGTATGTCAACCCAGCCCGAGCCATCACGTACGAGTTGAGCAGTTGTGATAAAGGAATTAATGCAACAAACCGTTAACTTTTCTGTGCTTGCTGTACCTGCACGTTTATATTTGACTCTTCTCCAATATTTTTGTAAAGCCGTTGAACTTCTTTTTTCTTTTGCTACTGGTGCGTAGACACAACAACTTTCAGGTTGAGACGTATTTTTTTGACCTTAGCGCAAGCAGCTTGTAACGTCACATCGCCTGACACTGGATGCACGCTGACGCAAGAGGGTGGACTTGAGAGTGGAACAGATTACATGGTGGTGGTCAGCGGAATATACGAGTCGGGGAGCCAGAGTGCTAACGGAACAGCCGCCACATTTACAACGGGTAGGAAACGCGCTTTAGTGCTGTGAAGTGTTTCTGTGTCATTATTTGACACAGCCAGTTTACTTCGTCTGGCTTCGTTAAACTACTGGTGCAACGTTCGTGGCAACGCTAAAAAATGGTACATTCAAACGATCTTCATACGCTCGTAATAACCGAAATATAGTTTTTGTGAAAGTATGTGATAAAAATACAACTTTTATGGGAAAATCCGAACTTGTACCTTTACCCTCCTTACTCTTTTGTTCATTACACGGCACAGACTTGCCTTGTTTGTCTTTATTTCGCAAAACCTTGGCTTTTCCGTTTAGTGCCGGCTGCACCCATGAATCTCACCGCCATGATGAGCGACTTTGAGATTATTCTAAGTTGGTTGGAGGTGACAGGCGCTGATTTGTACACGGCATCAAACGGAGCAATTAATATGACAGTGACCACAACAACAGCCGGGTTTACAGGCCTTGCATCAGGCACCGTCTTCAACTTTAAAGTGACTGCCACCAGAAACGGGACAACACAACAATTCGAGAGTGCCGCTGCGACCATTACAGCCCGGACAAGTAAGTTTCTTACAAGGCCTATTTGTTTCAATTTTTTGGTTGAGGTCGTCTTTTGTGAAGAAATAGTCTATAAAGTTTTTAAAACCGGGGCCTGGGCCTTTGTTTCCTTAGTTTTGCGCAACGGAAATCTTTCCTTGCACTGTTTTTAAACCATTTTCTGTAACTTTTACTGCAGCCGCCGCAGCGCCGAATGACGTCAGTATCGAAAACGTGACGTCAAACTCCTTTGACGTGACGTGGTCGGAGATTAGCGGCGCATCAAACTACAGTATAACAGTGAATGCGACTGGACAGTCAATCAATTTGTTTGGAATCCCACCAGTGATGGTGACCGGTTTGGAGCCCGGTTCCAATTATTCTGTCACGGTGCTCGCCTTGTTCGATATCGGAGAAGGCAACCCAAGTGAACCCGTTTATCAGATCACAGGTAAAACAGTGTGCAATGATGATCGTCCACAACCAACGAAAAAGTTTTTTAAAGGCAAAAAATATAATAATAAAAAAACGAATGTGAGGTAACTTTAAAAGGCCTTCCCGATTACGGAAACTAAACCTTATTTTTACAGCAACAAAATAGTTAATAATGAAACTCTTCATTTCTATGGGTATTGCCTGCGGGCATGGCATTTGTCCAAAACATGGCTATTACATGTTTTCGAGACCCCACGAGCTGGAAGAGTGGTAATTCAAGCCACTCTGCTTACAATCTTTATCGTGATTGACAACGCTGCGTCGAAATCATTTACGTCGATAAACAATTGCCCAATTTTCAATTCCTGCAAAGAGTAGCCGGTCCAAATGTTTTAGTCTGTCCCTAAATATGACCTTCAACTTGTATTTTAGCACCGGGACAACCGCAGAACCTTGCTGTAGTGAACGCAACAACAACTTCAATCACCCTGCGGTGGGATCCGGTTTCAACGGCGACCTCGTATAGGGTGGCAGCAGTCAATTCAAATGAAACATTGACAAACGACAGCGCCACAAATGAAGCAACTGTAGATCGGTTGCAACCCGGAACTGTTTATGAACTTTATGTTGTGGCAATTAACGGCCCACTGATGAGCCCAGAAAGTGCGAGGGTGACTCAAATAACTGGTAAGTGTTTTTGACTGTCTGCATTGCATGTTTAACCGCTATCGGTTTATCAATGTCTAATAGTTTAAGACGTAGATGCTTGATTGTAGCTTTAAGGGAACAAAATTTTCTGTTACCGGTGGTGTAAATAAGTCTTTATATCCGAACCAAATAAGTTGTAAGTCTTTATAACGTATTAAGTCCAGTGCAGTGATTTACCCACTGAATCCGAGTCTATAAGCTTGGTGACCCATGTCAAGTAATTACGACAAAATAAACTTTGAAAAAATAGGCCGTAATTTGGTGCTTTACCACGTAGCATTTTGGTAGTCGTTGCGTTTTATACAACACCGACAAAAATGGATCGGGTTATGGGAAATAGGACTNACAGTGACTGCCACCAGAAACGGGACAACACAGCAATTCGAGAGTGCCGCTGCCACCATTACAGCCCGGACAAGTAAGTTTCTTACAAGGCCTATGTGTTTCAAATTTTTTGTTGATTTCGTCTTTCGTGAAGAAATAGTCTCTTAAATTTTTAAAACCGGGGTCTGGGCCTTTCCTCAGTTTTGCGCAACGGAAATCTTTCCTTGCACTGTTTTTAAACCATTTTCTGTAACTTTTACTGCAGCCGCCGCAGCCCCGAATGACGTCAGTATCGAAAACGTGACGTCCGACTCCTTTGACGTGACGTGGTCGGAGATTAGCGGCGCATCAAACTACAGTATAACAGTCAATGCGACTGGATCGCCAATCAATTTGTTTGGAATCCCACCAGTGATGGTGACCGGTTTGGAGCCCGGTACCAATTATTCTGTCATGGTGCTCGCCTTATTCGATATCGGAGGAGGCAACCCAAGCGACCCCGTTTATCAGATCACAGGTAAAACAGTGTGCAATGATGATCGTCCACCACCAACGAAAAAGTTTTTGAAGACAGAAAAATAAAATAACGAAAAAACAAATGTGAACTTACTTTTAAAGGCCTTTCCGATTTTACCAAATAGTTAAAAGTGAAACTCTTTATTTCTATGGGTATTGCCTGCGAGCATGGCATTCGTTCAAAACACGGCTATTACACATTTTCGAGACCCCACAAGCTGGAAGAGTGGTAATTCAAAGTTTCAAGCCACTCTGCTTACAATCTTTATCGA
The DNA here is from genome assembly GCA_008931825.1 of Phallusia fumigata. Classification (NCBI taxonomy): domain Eukaryota; kingdom Metazoa; phylum Chordata; class Ascidiacea; order Phlebobranchia; family Ascidiidae; genus Phallusia; species Phallusia fumigata. The sequence goes on along the minus strand of QXVZ01019617.1, from coordinate 3,850 downwards.
GATCGACAACGCTGCGTCGAAATCATTTACGTCGATAAACAATTGCCCAATTTTCAATTCCTGCAAAGAGTAGCCGGTCCAAATGTTTTAGTCTGTCCCTAAATATGACCTTCAACTTGTATTTTAGCACCGGGACAACCGCAGAACCTTACTGTAGTGAACGCAACAACAACTTCAATCACCCTGCGGTGGGATCCGGTTTCAACGGCGACCGCGTATAGGGTGGCAGCAGTCAATTCAAATGAAACATTGACAAACGACAGCGCCACAAATGAAGCAACTGTAGATCGGTTGCAACCTGGAACTGTTTATGAATTTTATGTTGTGGCAATTAACGGCCCACTGATGGGCCCAGAAAGTGCAAGGGTGACTCAAATATCTGGTAAGTGTTTTGGCTGTCTGCATTGCATATTTAACCGCTATCGGTTTATCAATGTCTGATAGTTCAAGGCGTAGATGCTTGATTGTAGGTTCAAGGGAACAAAATTTCCTGTTACCGGTGTTGTAAATAAGTCTTTATATCCGAACCAAACACGTTTTAAGTCTTTATAACCTATAAGGTCCAGTCCAGTGATTTACCCAGTGAATCCGAGTCTATAAGCTTGGTGACCCATGTCAAGTAATTACGACAAAATAAACTTCGAAAAAATAGGCCGCAATTTATTTTGGTAGTCGTTGCGTTTTATACAACACCGACAAAATGGATCGGGTTATGGGAAATAGGACTCAATTTGGTTAATGGTAATCAAAATGTACACTAACTCAAACCTTACTTTCAGTGCCTGTTGCTGTCACATTTATCCTCGGTACGACCAACGTCACGCAGACGAATATCATGGCAGCTTGGAGCAGGCCGCATGCTGGCGCAGATTCCTACCTTGTGACTGTCACCGACACATCGATTACCAACAGTAACCAGTATGTTCTCATCGAACTTATTAACTATCAGTTTTAAAATAGAAACATATTTATATCCAACGTTTTACGTTAAGTCGACTACCTTGGTTGCCTCTTCGCTATGTTTTCTTTCACCAAGCGAAATAAACTCAACTCAAATCTTATGCTTTAAAACAGTAGTCATGGAAAAGACATTACGTATAATTGCCTGTGTGAAAGGCCTGATATTTATTCCTTAAGTCAATTTTATCTCGCGCAGGACTGAAAGTTACATATCACTTACCTTCGACGACGGAATCAGACCCGGTATGACGTACACCCTATGCGTTCGGGCAGTCACACCCCCAAGTGGTGCAGGAATCCAAAAAATCAGTGCGGAACAATGCATTGATGTTTCCACTGGTAAGACGTTTGCAATGCTCTACGTATTGCCGCCTTCATAGTGTTTTTTAGTTTTTTTTTGTTTAATGACTGCTGGTAAAATACCTCCAGCTTGAAAAATACCATAAAAACCAAAGTCTGCAAAGTTGATTTTGTTACACTTCCATTCCGTCATTCTAGTTGCGGGCAATGCTTCGGCGCCAATGGAGATCGCCAGTACTTCAACCAGTCTCACCTTTTCATGGAATGCATCTGATGGAGCCAGCTACTACAGAGTTCAAGTTATACCGTAAGTTTCAAGTTATGTCGTAACCTAAAACCTTGCACTACCCTAAACGTATCCACTTTTTAAACCGTATTGACCTTATGCAGTGAGCAAAGCTCTGGCGGAGAAAACAGGGTCGTTAACATCACGGCACCAATGGTGAATGCAACTATCAACGGACTAGTGGCTGGGGAGTTCTATAGCGTCACTGTAACGCCGTTTAATGAGGCTGGTGTGGATATGAACTCGGACGTCCGTGGCAGTTTTACGTCGGCAGCAACCAGAATGCAGACGAGTGAGTTTGTCAATTAGTTCCCTCTCTTTGGCATGACAACAGTCAGAAACCTCTTTTACCGGGACTGAGTATCGTCTTTCTTTCGGTGCTCGGTCGAGCATTGCCGATTTTATTAATCAGTCGAAACTGGCATTGGTGTTATATTTACTGCGTCCCATTTGTGTTGTAGTTTTTAGAACTCCGAATGCGCGTGTTTTAAGATATTGCAAATGTATGTGTCGCCACTGTGGAGCGGACATGCTCACCCCAAACACCAAGTTCTAAATTACTCAGGTGTGCAAATACCTGCACTAACGTTGTTCTTACCATTAGATCCGCTTCCACCCACCGTCACTGTGCTTGGCATCACTAACTCCAGCATTCAGATCGAGTGGAGCACTGTGCCCAATACCGTGATTACATTTCTATCAATTCAAATCAGTGATGGAGAGCCAGCGGCCAGGGGAACTGTGATAGAAAACGACGGAATTTTCTTTCCAAGACACGGTACAACGGCCTCGTTCACTGGCCTTGCTCATGGCACAGAGTTCAACTTGACCGTCATCATTTTGGGCTTTTCCAAGAGGAGCGATCCCGGCGTTGCAACACAAATAACCTGTAAGTTGGTTGTGTTTGACATATGTGTCTATTTACCTCAGTAACTTTGGTTTATTAATTTTGTTGTAAAAGAATTTCAAGGTTTCCTCCACTAGTGATGTGGGCGGTATTAACTTATCCCACCATGAAGAACAATTGGCAGATATATCATAATCGGAAAATTTGTAACTTCACTTATCATTCCGTAATGTTACTTTAAGCTTCATTCCCGACCTGATTTTTGCAGTACCCGCTTTCCCTAGCGGTATCAAGGTCACGAGGCAGACTACAACAAGTATCGACTACTCGTGGAACGACGCAATCGGGGCGACCACTTACTTTGTTTCCATCGAAAACTCTGGCACCTTGGCAGGTCAAACGTCATCCACTCAATCCAACGTAAGCTTCGCGAGTCTTAGCGCGGGAACGTCGTACCGGGCAGTTTTTATCGCAAACAACTATGGTGGCAATGGCACGACGTCGTTCTACAACTCGACAACAGGTGAATTTTAAAACATTGAAATTTCATGCTCTAATTTTGTGGATAATTAGGCATAATATATCGTCTTTCGTAAAGATTTTTCCACTGTTTTTCGCAATGCAATACATATTTTTTAAAATTTCGGGCAGGTATGTCAAACTCACTTTGGTCCCAAAGCCAGATCCAGACCATCTGATCTTATGTGGGCCGGGCCGATAAAATAATGGCAAATTAACCCATGTTGCCCCCTCGACCTTGGATTGATTTTTGGGTATTTAATCCAAAAAATCATAACTGGTGACAAAAATGAGCTAGAGACTCGCTGTTTTGGCTGATTTAGAAATGTATGCTGGGCCGTTAGAAATCATCAAGCGGGCCGTATGTTTGACATGTCTGATGTAGTGTATAATGTAATTAAGTAAATATTTTGTGTGTTAGTGATTGCTAGCGGACCAGCAGTGAACGTGACAGACGTGAGCGATACTTCCATCGACGTGTCATACGATTCGGTTATCGGAGCCTTCAGCTACACAGTTGAATACACAGGCGGAGGTGAATACATCACTAACTTGTAACATCAGGATCTAAAAAAACTCCTCTGCCATCGTTTATAAACGTTTGGCGGTTATTAAGTTTTAGTAATATTCTGCTTTTGTTTGCCATTTATTCTGGCGGGCCTTGCATCGGAACATGCAGGTTGTGACTAATCAGGTTGTATAAATGTGCAGTACAGTGAGTGACTCGTCACTTTCCGTTCAGCAACCTTTTGTTGTGGTCACCAAGGATTGAAGATTTTTATTTTTAACAAACCCGATGTACATTGCAAAGGTACAACGGTAAATCAAAGCAGTGCACTCGACACGTTCGCATCACTCACCGGCCTTGCGACTGGTGTTCAGTACAACATCACTGTGTTTGTGGAATACGAGGCTGGCAGAAGCAGTGGAAGCGACCT
>QXVZ01019606.1:0-10573 GCA_008931825.1 Phallusia fumigata | reverse complement strand
CTTGCTTTCCCAAAATTCCTAAAATGGATTGTTTTGTGTCTCAAACCCGATTTAACTGTGATATGAAGTAGCAGTGGGCCAGTGAGTATAATTAAGCATCCTGACGTAAGATGTGTTAGATCCAGTGTATTAATGTCGTGCAATAACTCAACACGATCGCGAAAAGGTTGTGCTAAAATCATCATGACATGTATGTTTTCTCAATTTTAGTGTTTTTAAATCACACGCAATCTCAGCGCTCGTTCATGATTCTGTTAATAAACAGGTTTATACAATTAAGTACAAATCAGCAAGTCTAACTTTCAGCAATCGTATCATGTAAATTTGAACTTAACTTTCCACAAAAATCCGTCTTAAAACATTGCGTGGCAACCACACTGGCCAAAGTGCTTACAGTTCATTAAAATTACCACACGCACGGCCACAGCACCGTCCTTTTTGAAAATAAGCGAACATTTTTATGGCGATCAAAGCAGCAAGCCGGATCAGCACACGGCAAGGTTGGAATTCCCCGCAAGTTAATTGAAGATCTTGAAACATAATCACGCATCCGTTGTTGCGGGTTGTCTGAGGGTCACATTCAGCATGGTCGAATGCCAGCTGCTAGATAACGTGTGATTCTGACGGCAGCCATATTTTGAATGTGCTTGTTATGCAATCAAACCTGGTTTCGGCCGTTGTAATATGCGATGCAAAAAATGTGAGGTGACTAGAAGCATTTTAGTGTCAAGGTTATAACTGTTACAAACCTAAATGCCTTTCTATGTAATGTTAGTTAAATTGCACGCACAAAGCAGACATTGAAAACCACCAATGTCAATTCTTTTACTGTTTACTTAATTTATGAGACAATAAAACTTTTTGTTGCAACGGTATCGTAACATTTGAACCTTAAAAACGTAGCATGTTGTAAATTTCCCAAGCTGCTGAGCAGATGTTTTGACGCAACAAGGAATACCAGCAGCTGTCTGTCGAACTGCCACAAGTCTAGCTTGCAATCGGACCTGCCCATCTCTTGTTACGAATAAACAGCGAAAATCGCCAATTTACCCTTAGGGTGCGAATGTCCTGGCAAGAACTTGATGTACTTGGCGATATGTTGGACCGGTGGAATTCGGCAAACTTTGCCATTGCATTAGTTTTTGCAACAGTCCTGTCAAATACTCGTTAGGAGTAAATTGCATGCGTTTCTTCATTATCCGAAGTACAAATTGAATTGAATGGGTATAATTTGCTGGGGCAATGACAAGAATGCTAACATTAATAAAACAATCTTGTCGTGGATAACAAACANGCATGCGTTTCTTCATTATCCGAAGTACAAATTGAATTGAATGGGTATAATTTGCTGGGGCAATGACAAGAATGCTAACATTAATAAAACAATCTTGTCGTGGATAACAAACATTTCTGTAATGCGCAGTTTTGTAATTTTTGGTTTTGTTAGACAAGTTGAATATTGTCTGTGTTAAGTTAATCATTCTTTGCCAGATTCCCAATAGTTTGAGTGGGGCTTTGTCGAAAATAAAATGCGTAAGGAAGATTTCAATCAATATACAACCAAAATGAAAACTTAAAACTACCTCCACTGTGTATTTACAAATGATGCTCAAATACTGATTTTTTAACAATAATATATCAAGGGAAAATTAATTTCCACTATCATGTCTGTTAGTAACGGCAATGGAGTGATGTCAGTAAACAATGCAGATAGGAAAACAACAAGTTACGTTGCAGATCAAGCACAGTCAGCCAACACTTCGTTTGAACTTGCAACGTCAATAAAAATGACTAAAAGTGAAAAAAGAAAAAACTGTTTGCTGCAAGTTTACTCGTTTTTGTCTATGTCACAGTTAAAAAAATAAAGTATGATTTTAGACGCCAATAAGCACAGCGCAAAAGCCACAGACGAAAAATGTTGTGATTAGTTTACTGGAATAAATGTAAAATTCTTGTTGGGATGTTGAGATTTCGATCTGGATTTCGGGGCTCTGTTCGAGACGAATTCTATTCCAATGGCAACTGTGGACACAACGCAGAGGACAAGTGAAAATTTGTCAGACCAAGATAATTGTAAACTTTGCTTTCCCAGGCAGAGTTTATTGCAAAAATGTTATTGCATGTGCAACGGTCGGTTGTTGTTAAACTGGAAAATAAGTGATGTAGTCTTGATTAAAACGAGTCTCAGTTTAACTTCATTTCAGCCAACCTAAATTACGNTCAATCAATATACAACCAAAATGAAAACTTAAAACTACCTCCACTGTGTATTTACAAATGATGCTCAAATACTGATTTTTTAACAATAATATATCAAGGGAAAATTAATTTCCACTATCATGTCTGTTAGTAACGGCAATGGAGTGATGTCAGTAAACAATGCAGATAGGAAAACAACAAGTTACGTTGCAGATCAAGCACAGTCAGCCAACACTTCGTTTGAACTTGCAACGTCAATAAAAATGACTAAAAGTGAAAAAAGAAAAAACTGTTTGCTGCAAGTTTACTCGTTTTTGTCTATGTCACAGTTAAAAAAATAAAGTATGATTTTAGACGCCAATAAGCACAGCGCAAAAGCCACAGACGAAAAATGTTGTGATTAGTTTACTGGAATAAATGTAAAATTCTTGTTGGGATGTTGAGATTTCGATCTGGATTTCGGGGCTCTGTTCGAGACGAATTCTATTCCAATGGCAACTGTGGACACAACGCAGAGGACAAGTGAAAATTTGTCAGACCAAGATAATTGTAAACTTTGCTTTCCCAGGCAGAGTTTATTGCAAAAATGTTATTGCATGTGCAACGGTCGGTTGTTGTTAAACTGGAAAATAAGTGATGTAGTCTTGATTAAAACGAGTCTCAGTTTAACTTCATTTCAGCCAACCTAAATTACGCCTGACAGTCCTCTAGCAGCACCCAGTGGTTGAGTCTCAGTTTCACGGTATGAAAAAATATAAAACTGGCGAACGTGTTCAAAAGCAAGTTTTTTAGTTACCCTCTTTGCCTGACGTTTTTCCGCTTTCTTTAGTACTGTAGCCGCTCGACGATCTGTCATTCACCTTAACTGCAATGCAAATAACTTAAAAATAAAACTTTTTTTGCGGTAATCAAATAGAGAAACCTGCCTAGAGTTTGCGATCTTGTTGGTGGTCGGGACATTATCCTGTGGTTGTTGTTCGTTGTATGTTGAACCTGATGCAATGAACTTCCATGCAATTGTGAATATCCGGGAAGCTTTTGCTGCCTGAAAAACACCATAAAATAAATAAAAAACTGAACGGTTTGTTTGATCTTCGTTGTAAAAAACACACCTCTGAATATACGCGCGAGAAGATTTTAGGTTGTTTTCAGATGTCATACTTGCAACTGGTAGTTTGCCTCTTCCTAACGTGTTACCCTGTAATTCGGGTGGCACTGCGAAAAAACATTTATAAAGATAGGATCTTTGTACAATTGGCAGCCTTTGAAATGCAACACCATACATTAAAATTTCAAAAAAGATCACTCTACGTAATTTTTTATGACGTCGCCTACACATTTATTGCAGCTTTGTTGAATTGTTTTAAAAAACAGAAAACAAAGCCTAAGAAAAACACTAGTGCCAGAGAACTTGTTTATAGTGAAGACATGTTATTGCAAACGTTACGGCAACTGCTGTTGTCATCATCAGCTCATGATGACGAGGAGCTTAAAATCGTTCGTTATACAGACAAGGTAAAAATGAAAACGTAACCCTATTAGTGACGTTATGAATTTACAGTTTACATTTTAAANTAAACAATAAGTAACTAGTATTACAGGCAAGAAAAACAACTTATCCATAGTTAACATTTACAAAATGCATATTCACAATGGATTTTCCTGAGTTGTTTGTTTTATCGTTAGGTTTACGGCTTCCTTACGAGTCGAATAAATCAGCAAAAGTTTCTTCAGAAGCGATTCGCAATAAACGTTCTAATCGTGCATGGGAAAACGGTGTTGACAAGATCACACAAAGCCTATTTATCCACGTGGGTGTTAGATTATTACCTACACGTCGTAAATATCTTGTAATGTTGTCACTGACACGCCCACTTACCATCCTCGACGCTGTAATTATTGTCCCAGGCACACGCGCTTGGAAAAGTAGCAGCCAGTACACACAGGATGACGGTTCGAAAAATTGAAACAACATTTAGGAAAAACATAACTATTGTCGGTTTAAACTCTGCAAAAAACGAAAGTTTTTAACAGCGTACAATAATTGTAAAGTTTGTCATTTTGCGTTGATAAAAATTCACTACCCATTTGCGCCATGCCATCTCTATATGACTGCTTCACATAAAACATCGCACATTAGGCACAATAGCTTCCAACAATTGAAAAACTTTGCGACACATCGGCTGTGAGGCTGAAATACTTCTAAGAAAACAAACACTGTTGTATGCCTTATCAGCTGCAAGCAGGAAACAGCCAAAGTCAACAACGCCGCAAGCTTTCCTCACCGCGAAACGACAACACTTCGAAAACCGGCTTGGTCCCTTAAGATTTGATTGCATACTCACACACCCGGTATAGTTAACTTTATTTCGGTCTAAGGTGCATAGCCAGATTTTAACCTAATTCCATTTAGTTTAATTAAAACATTGGAATAAATTTTCCAACGCAAAGTTATAGACTGCAAACCGCAACACGCTATTTAGAGAACTTAATTATCTTCGCCTAATCACTGCAAGACAAGACGAGTGAAGAAATGTCTAAACCTAAACTGTTTCTAAATCCCTATGTGACATTTGTGACGGGCATCCACTGCAAACTGGATTGAAGCGATTGAATTGTGAAATAATGTCGTCGTTTGCCCTTGGGCGAAGAACGCGACATGAATTCCCCCAGTGGCTTCTGCACATTTTCAGCGATTTCATGGAATACGCAAATCGGTTTACTGCATTTGGGCGGAGCCTTTTAAGCGCAAGGTTGTAACATGTTTGTATTTTAATAGTCTATACTGTATAATATCCACTTTTTATCCATTCTGTAAATGTTACGCATAGACAGATTTAATAAAGTTTTTAGCATGGAATTTACATGTCTAAAACATATTAATTACTAAAACAGTTTCATGTACACAGAATTTAGCATTAATTTTTCCAGCTAACCAAATATTTTAAAACTTTAAAGATTTCCATTTAGATTAGGCCTATGTTTTGAAATTCGCGCAGTTCATGCTAACTCAACTCAACTATTGGCTCTAACATATTTGGGCTTAAAGTTTTCGAATCAACATTCAGCTCTGTACCAAATGTTAGAACAACATCTGAAATGGCAATGTGCCTTTTCTTTAGCTTTGTCTGCTACATATCACCCTTGGTGACATTTTCACAAAACAGCATGTTTGAAAATAAATTTACATATTCTTTACAAGCGTCTATTAGACAGTTCGTTTTAATATAAAGGACAATAAATTCGTTTCATTAACTAAATCTAAAACCAAGAACCTTTTCCTTCCATTTTGACATCATAAACGCTATATGTCACAATCCATCAAGCGAATTTCGAATGATTGCATTCCGTCAACGCCCGTAATTTGCACTTTTACTGGGACGATCATTCTTGCTTGGTCAGTTTTTCAAGAAGTAACGACTTTTACAAAACACCTGCGCGGGTTCTTGGGACAAGGTGGCAGTTTCCAGTAAATTTAGACAGGTTTAACCTTTTCTAACCGCAGTAGGCAGCAGTTTTATTAAATTGCATCTTTAAAATACTTTCTTAAGATTTGATGTGTAGCTTTAAACTGCTCCTGAAACAATGTGGTGCTTCAGGAAAAGCAACAAAATAATAAGAAGCGCGTCAACCACTACAGCTTCCAAAACAATATTTACTGCAAGATAACAAACATTTTTCACATAAATTTATGCGTCGCTGTAAACGGTATGGATAGTGCTTGAAACTTGCAGAGCTGACACAAAAGACTTCAGCTAAAGCACGATGGATGAATGCGATTTTTGTCGCACAGCAAAAAAATTGACGTCTATTCCGCCCTCCAGCGACAATAACGGCCAAATCGCTGTTCAACTGGGTAAGCACTTAATTTACAGCGGCAGGTCCTGGGATACCGTTGATATACAAAAAATAACAATCAAAACTAAACACGGTTATGACGTCACAATTACACTTGCACAAACCTGGTTTTGTCTATTTATTGCTTGATGTGAGCTAAATAGCATGCTTTAAACCCCTTTTCGTTATTTATTTAGAATGCTAAGCCATTTTGGGACAAATTTTTTAATTTAAATATTACGTTTGTAACATATTTGTCTAAAATCGTTGATTAGGCAAAAATTAACGATAGTTTGTAACATATGAAATTGTTGCTTTAGAAAAAGTATTAACGATAGTATGTAACATGTAAAGTTAGGCTTTTTAACCTCACATGTAACCCAAAAATTTGTAATATTTCTTGCAAACCCTAGCGCCACCCAATTAGAGAGGTTGCTGGCCAGTCGCCATGTGTTTGTGCCTGTTGTACGTCTGATGAGATCATAGGCCAAGCGGTAAGAAGGCCAGTTATTTTGCAATATTCTTGGACTTTCCAACCACATGGCGTTTAATGAAAGAAGAATTACAACTTTGCACGATGAAGATAAGGCAAGCTGTTCAGGTGATTGTAAAAGTTTATGTATTTTGTGAAGGTAGACATACAGAATTTATGGAACCTGCATAATACATAGTTACCGAAACTATTTTGTTGACAAATGTTTGGACAGATAGGTGAAAATAACTCAACAAATTTGTGTGGTAATGAATGATTGAATAAATGAATAGAAATAAATGGATTGATGAGTAACTTACCAAATGTATTGTATGTTAATGAATGGATGTGTAAAAGTAACTTGGCAAAGCTATTGAATGTTAAAGAATGGGTGGATGGATGATTGGATGGTAACTTACACTATTAGTAAGAATAGATGAAAGGATAAAAGAGGGATAAATGTAACACAGATGGATGGATAAAAACAGTCTACAAATGAATGAATGGATAGAAGTAACTTACCAATAGCAGTGTGTGCTAATAGGATTATAGGGGGAGGTAACTTTCCAAATAAAATGAGCTGAAATGGATCAGTAAAAAAGCCACTGATCATAAATAGTGTGAAAAGACATATGAATGTATGGATGTTGCACCAATTTATGTACTTTTGACATACTGTTAAATGAAGCTTCAATACATTCAACTCAGCATCACTTTTATCTGTCATAAAAATTTTGGGATTCCAACCAGGGTTCCACTTCTTAAGAATCTGGATGGCTTCTATTATATCCTTTTATGTTTCATTTTGTAGAACAAAACTCCCTACAACCTGATGGGATTGTTGTTTCACCTTGATCGCCAATCTTGTAGGGTCGGAAGAATATTTTATCTTCTGGATTAAAAGATTTTTTCCATTCTTGAGTTAGGAATCTTAAGTTCTCCTGATCATTTTTGGCAAGTTTGCATTTGCAAACTGCCTGATGAAAATGATTTTGGAAATCCCTTGTAGGGAAATATCCCGGTTGTTTATGAGGGAGCTATTTTATTCCTAAAAAGATCATTGGTGACAAATGACTTTAGACTTCGCTTTACTTCACTTATGGTTGTAACTCCATCATTAACCAGGTTGTTTATTTTTGAAACTAGCCAGGTGTCCATGGTTTGTAATATTCCTGCAGCCTGTAAAGTGCATGACAGTTTTTGTTGCAAGAACAATACCCCCAAAAAATTGGTTGCATTTTCTACCTCTCCCACAACATGTCCGGAATGTTCCTCTGGTGAAAGAAATTTTACTTTGTACATATTTGTGTTGTCAGTTTTGGTTTCCAATTCTTTAAGGTTTTGTTTCATGTATTTACTTGTTTTTTCTTTGTGATATTTTGATGGATTTGTAACCTAGGTATTAGAAAAATATGTCAAAATTCAGTACTATGAAATTAGGTTTCCAAATACTGACACACCTTTAACTGGGGAAATTCTAGATTGCTTGAAATTTGCAACTTTACAGTGCAACCAATTTTTTTGGTTGACTGCAAACATAGGTGCCATTTTTGTAATCATAATTGTGAATCTAAAAATATATATTGTCACTGCTAAGATTGCAAAATAATTTATGTTGTACCTTACCATTGTTTGGTCATTTTGCTTATCCTTCAAGTGACTTTTTGCATCTTGTTAATGATATGTTGTTGACTACTTTATGATGAATGCGATGTTATGGCCGTTCCAATAAATTTTACTTTTGTTAATGTCTAAAAACGTTCGGTACCCGGGGATGTCAATGTTGTATTTGGGGAAAAAACTTTGCAATAGACCAAGTGTTTACTGTAGGTATGTGTGTATCGTCTCAAGTACTTGATCAGTAAGGAAGTTTCGTGCTGAATAACAGCAACTTCCACCTCTGCCATTGACATGTAGGTCTAAAACAAACGCGTTTGTCAGAAAACAGTAAGACATACACTTAAGAAAGGGATGATGGAAATAATTTCGTCGGCCGGTAGCAGGCTACAATTCGAAAGTATTTAGGAGTCGCGTATTCGTTGCTTTGGGCCATATTTGTATTATGTGACAAAATTATTTGCAATTTATAAGTGTAAATTTAGCAACAGCAGGTGAAAAGTAGCTGCTGGCAATAATAAATAAACTCTTAAGTCGCTACAGCATAATGATCTTTACTTCGCTGTAGCGAATAACCTTCGACTGGGGTCACGTATCGCTTGGTTAAGAATATTACCTTTTCTCCAACAAAATCCATAACTTTTGTTTGATAACTAGTCAAAAAGAGTTAAAATAAGGCGAGTAAGGTAATTTTAACGCTTTCCCGCCAATTTTCCCCGCGAACTTCTTAGCAACGGTATCCCAGGTCCTGCCGCTGTAAATTAAGTGCTTACCGTTCAACTGCTCGCTACAAAATCGCGGTCATCGCAGAGGTCATTGCGATGTTGTGGTCTCGTTCGTTGTTGTTGGTAAACGAAGTGTCATAGAAGTTGTCGAAACTACAGTAATTTGAGGCTAATTATTACAGTGAAAAAATGATGAATTTTATTGAAAAATGGATTAGCCCAGTAAGGAAAAACCCGGTTTTGTATGACTGTAAGAAAAACAACCATGAAGATGATATAATCAAACAAAATGTTTGGGCAAAAATTGCACTGGAATTAGAAGGTAATTTTAAAACAGTATTTAGACTAGTTAATGTTTATGTCAGTTTGTCAGTTTTGTACCCTTATGTGTGTCAATTGTCAAGCCATTGTGAGAATGATGACTGTTGTCTTGTTTTTGTTTCAGAAGGAAATTTACATGTTTCTGGAAAAAAATTGTGTTGGATTCTGGAAGTATGGTCCTAAGCTTTTATTTTTGATATTCTTGTTTGCAAAGCTGGAATATTACGTCCACGGTATTGTAAAAAACAATTTTGTTTCAAGGGGGTATATGTGGTTGGGCTAATAAATACCTTTATTTTTGTAAATGTTTATATTGTATGTCAGGTTGAAGAAGTATCGGTGTGGTAAGTTGTTAATGTAATTCATGTGTTTAATGCTACATGTTAACTTCAGAAGCAGTAACGAAATTTATATTCTGTAGCAAGTTTTTTCCATATTTTTGTGGACACGTGGAAAAGAAGGTGACATAGCCTAAGAACAAGGTATGAAAAAGAATTGAAAAACAGCATCAAGAGTGGTGACTCTGTGACAATTTACAAAAGAGTGGATGGATTACTTATCATTTCTGTCTGACCACATGAGGCATTGCCAGTAAGCTGCAATGTTATTCTAAATATGTTGTTTTGCTTATCGGTGCCTATTACAGGACATCATCGGGCTACAAAAAATGCTAGACTTCACCCTGGAAAACCTTGAAGGTATGGGTCCAGGATGCCTGAATAATTGTATACTTGGTATGTTTATAGTCCAACTAATCTTGCATTCAAAATAACAGTTTATTATGTAGTAGACAATACATATGAGGTGCAACTAATTTTTTGTTAAAACTATTGGTATTTGTGTTGCACACAGCTGTCATTGAAATATGTATCAATAATTTTATTAATTTTTAGTTCCTGAACAAACACCCCCAAATAAACCTGAAGCTTCAAAAATGACAGTTTGAACGACTACTCTCCAGCATTGCTGAAACTAGTCAGAGCTCCTGGTACAATTGGGGGTGTTTGGTCTAGGTAGAAAGTAATTTAAGAAAGACAAGCGGATTCGTAGCACCAAGAGAAACAGAAATGTAATAAAATATCATTTTGTCCCGAGCGGTTTACAAGGACATCCTGCCAAGATACTCTGCTGGACGGAGTGAGAAAATAATTGGCATAGGAATCACGAATTGCGGCAGCCGATTGGGAAAGCATGTTCGATCCAGTTTGTACTATAGGGCGCATTGTGGCAGTTTCATTTCTCCATTGACCCGACTGAATGTTGTCAAGTCGATCCTCACGATCGATCAGTGATTGGTTATGATTTATTTTTAAACGATTGGGTAAACAGCAGGCAGCTTTTGTAATTATTTCAGCTTTTTGTGACGTGACCGAAAAACTCTTTAAGTACATTCTCCACTGTT
>QXVZ01019601.1:0-10734 GCA_008931825.1 Phallusia fumigata | reverse complement strand
CACTTGCCGACACCAAAAATCTTAGAGTTTGGCAGAAAAGTTATTGATGTGGATTTTTACCGAAGGGCAGCAAACAAGATGAAGGTTGGTAAGATTAACTTTTTGCGCCTGCTCTTGTTGTGCTGACGACGGAGCATAAGAGTTAAAAATTCGCATCTTGTTGCTAAGCTTCTGTATTAGAACGCGTATTAGAACGAATTTTACAAAATACGTTGGTGCGATGAAATAGCTGGGTGGGTTGTTGTCTTTAAGTTAGCCGGAAAACCGTATCAACAGAATGTTTCCTAGCAGAAAACAGTTTTTTCGTTTTATTAAAGTATTAATTTTTATTGAAATACTATCTACGTGCGTCATTATAGCATTTTACAAAATATATCTCCGTAAAAATTTACAATAAGTTATATATATCTCCGTAAAAAACATATCTTTAGTGCGCATGCGATTCAAGTCAGTGCAGCTGCTCTCACCGAAAACAAGATGATTTGTAAAACTTATTGGCTTAACCCACTTTAGTTGGTAGAATCGTGATTGTAACAGTTCTACTAACATTTGCAAATTTCCGAAACATTCGCAAACTTTGCCAGCTGCTGGCCTTATACTGCATGTTTATTTAAATCGTCACACGATTNGTTGTCTTTACCTATTGTTTTTTTGCAGTCCCTTTGACCGTTTACTTTCTGTGCTACTGGGTTCCAAGCTGTTTCTACCTCGTCCTGGATTTAACGGGAAAGCCCCACGTCTTGACAAAATACAAAATCCAGACCGACAGAAACCGACCAGTAAGTTTTGTTCTGAGAACCACTTTTTTAAATTTGAATCTTAGCAGTGTGTGACTAAATATTTACCCAAATCTGGATCTACGTTTAAAAACTCACTCTTTAACTCAAATGAACGAAAACTAAATTCCAAAGCAGTTAATATGTTTTGTTCTGCAGCTTTCCCAGGACGATTTGTGGAAATGCATGCGTGTGGTAATACCGAACAATGTTTTGGTTGCTTTGGTGGTAATGATGTATTTTCCTATATTCCGCTGGAGGGATTTGCCCTTCACCGAGCAGCTGCCAAACCTTCCGAATTTCGTCGCTCAGTTAATGGGATGCGTTGTGTTGGAGGAGATAATGTTTTATTATTCGCACAGGCAAGTATTGGAAAGCTTGGTAACATGCGTGTATTCAGAAAAAGTGTTAGATAATAAAAAAATGCCAAATGCACCCTTTTCTAACATGCCTAATTTCAAAGCGCTATTCTTTCCTCCAGCATAGTCGGTTTTGGCTATAATCGTTAAAGATTGTTAATAAATCATATTTTAAGCGATTCAAACCTTAGTGGTGTAAGTACCCACTTAAATATTGACAACATTATTTTATACAGACTCCTTCACATTCCCTTCTTGTACAAACACATTCATAAAGTTCATCACGAATGGATAGCTCCGATCGCAGTATCAGCTCTCTACGCACATCCACTCGAGGATATTGTAAGCAAATATACTTGGGGTCCAGAAAGAATATATATCACTCAACAAAATTTCAACTTTTAACCAAGACCGTTCCACGGCGAACGTACAGCTAACGTGATAAGCTGACGCAGCACTTTTGCACAGGCCTGCTAATTAAGATCACGTGGTCTTAGTTTTGCTGGTCTGGACGAAAGTGCTGCGTCAACGTATTTGCTATATTGTTTATCTTTGCCAGATTGTAATACATGTTCGAATCTATTGGCATTCTCAGTGGATTTGTTGTTGTCTTCAGGTAGTGAATATATTGACAGTGATAGTCGGGCCCACGATCGTCCGCTGTCACGTGTTTACCATGTGCGTGTGGATCGCCATGGCAACGATGAACACAGTCAACGCGCATAGCGGGTATCACTTTCCGGGAATGCCATCACCGGAAAGCCACGATTACCATCATGTATAGTAAGTATTTGTCCTTTTTATTTTTGTTTTAGGGTTAATGTGCAAAGTAAAACATGATACGGCGTCCAAAACAGTCATTAACAGTGCAGAAATGTCTTGGTGCTCAGTTGGAAAGGGTATTCAATAGAAAAGGGTTTGAATAAGATTCACGCCCATTCACGCGAAATATATTTCTCTCTTTTGAAAGAACGATTATTGGCTGATTTATGCAAATGCTTACTTTTGGAGGGAAAGATTCTGTGAAAACCATTTATAGTTACCCTCAAGGAAAAGAGGTGCCGATGCAGTTTACGACCCCTCTCCTTAGCACTTTTAAAAATTAATCCTTGTAAGAACTGTTTATTAATTGAAGCATTCTTTCTATTCAGCATCAACCAATGTTACGGATTTAGTGGAATTCTCGACCGCCTACACGGCACAAACAAAAAGTTTGTCAAAAGTGTTCAATCGGAACGTAACAAAGTCTTCTACGCCCTATCGCCCATCAGAAATCTCATTCCTGCTAAGAATGGCCGGTAACAACAACAAACGTTGGAACACTGTAGCTTGTTCTGACAGTTTTGACAATACTCTTATTTTGTACAAAATGAATATAACAGTTTGATTGCCGTGAATGTAGTTTCAGTTTACTTGACCCACTGTTAGTGTTTTGTTGTAATTCGTCTTTGTCGTCTCAATGCACACTTGTGCTGAATGCCCGATGCCAAAGAACTTACACTGCCCCGCAAAGTCTTTCTGGCAAATCTGGACCTCACTCAAGTAAAAGACAAGACAGTTTATTTAAACGAAGGGGAAAAAACTTGATGTAACGTATCTTCTTCCAATTTGTCCTCTGTGCAACACTATCTTTTGTTGCTGAGATCGTCGCGTCTTCCGTAGGAACAAAGCGGCGTTCTGTTTACAGTCAGACTCTCGATTTTCTGCATTAACATCAAGTGAGCTTTATTTGATTGACGTGATTTCAGCAAACGTTTTACCCATACACATATTACAATTTATGAACGAATTGTTGTGAACACCAAGACATTGTACCTTGAAAAACAAAAGACTATATCGTTTAAACTTTTCCCAACGACAATGCTAAAAACCTTTACAGAAATCGGTTGTTTTCCATGGCGTAGCGGTTAGACAAGTGGTGCATAGAATAGCAGTTGGGCAAAAATGCTTTAAATCTATTTTCATTAAGTTTAATTCACAAACATAATATAATAATCTCACCTCGTACGTTTTGCTTGTGATGACTGTCTCAGTTCGCACGACGAAATCGCGTAAAGCAGCTAAGCATAGCAAACGAAAATCATCTGGCACATTGCCTTCGAAAAATCGCTCCTGTGCGCCCACTGTCGGTTCGATAACTGGACCTGACAGATCGTTCGGTTGCGCCATAAATGAACGCGATTTTTCCGAAGTAAGGAATTCACTGCACTTTTGCTCTGGGNATATTGTAAGCAAATATACTTGGGGTCCAGAATCAGTATATATCACTCAACAAAATTTTAACTTTTAACCAAGACCGTTCCACGGCGAACGTACAGCTAACGTGATACGCTGACGCAGCATTTTTGCACAGGCCAGCAAAATTAAGATCACGTTGTTTTAGTTTTGCTGGTCTGGACGAAAGTGCTGCGTCAACGTATCTGCTATATTGTTTATCTTTGCCAGATTGTAATACATTTGAATCTATTGGCATTCTCAGTAGATTGGTTTTTGTTGTTGTCTTCAGGTAGTGAATATATTGACAGTAATAGTCGGGCCCACGATCGTCCGCTGTCACGTGTTTACCATGTGCGTGTGGATCGCCATGGCAACGATGAACACAGTCAACGCGCATAGCGGATATCACTTTCCGGGGATGCCATCACCGGAAAGCCACGATTATCATCATGTATAGTAAGTATTTGTTCTTTTTTGGATTCCTTTTTTTGGATGTTTTACGGTTAATGTGCAAAGTAAAACATATTACGGCTTCCCAAACAGTCATTAACAGTGTAGAAATGTTTTGATGCTCAATTGGAAAGGGTTTTCAATAGAAAAGGGTTTGAATAAGAGACCGACGATGCCCATTCACGCGAAATATATTTCTCTGTTTTAAAAGAACGATTATTGGATGATTTATGCAAATGCCTACTATTAGAAGGACAGATTCTGTGAGAACCATTTATAATTACCCTTAAGGATAAGTGACGCCGATGCAGTTTATGACCCCCCTCCTTAGCACTTTTGAAAATTAATCCTTGCATAGATCTGTTTAGTATTTGATACACTCTTTCTATTCAGCATCAACCAATGTTACGGATTTAGTGGAATTCTCGACCGCCTACACGGCACAAACAAAAAGTTTGTCAAAAGTGTTCAATCGGAACGTAACAAAGTCTTCTACGCCCTATCGCCCATCAGAAATCTCATTCCTGCTAAGAATGGCCGGTAACAACAACAAACGTTGGAACACTGTAGCTTGTTCTGACAGTTTTGACAATACTCTTATTTTGTACAAAATGAGTTTAACAGTTTGATTGCCGTGAATGTAGTTTCAGTTTACTTAACCCACTGTCCGTGTTTTGTTGTAATTCGCCTTTGTCGTCTCAATGCACACTTGTGCTGCATGCCCGATAAAGAACTTTTACTGCCCCGCAAAGTCTTTCTGGCAAATCTGGACCTCACTCAAGTAAAAGACAAGACAGTTTATTTAAACTAAGGGGAAAACTTGATGTAACGTATCTTCTTCCAATTTGTCCTCTGTGCAACACTATCTTTTGTTGCTGAGATCGTCGCGTCTTCCGTAGGAACAAAGCGGCGTTCTGTTTACAGTCAGACTTTCGATTTTCTGCATTAACATCAAGTGAGCTTTATTTGATTGACGTGATTTCAGCAAACGTTCAACCCATAAACATATTACAATTTATGAACGAATTGTTGTGAACACCAAGACATTGTACCATGAAAAACAAGACTCCGTCGTTAAGCCTTTTCCCAACCACAATGCTAAAAAACTTTACAGAAATCGGTTGTTTTCCGTGGCGTAGCAGTTAGACAAGTGGTGCATAGAATAGTAGTTGGGCAAAAATGCTTTAAATCTATTTTCATTAAGTTTAATTCACAAACATAACAAAATAATCTCACCTCGTACGTTTTGCTTGTGATGACTGTCTCAGTTCGCACGACGAAATCGCGTAAAGCAGCTAAGCAGAGCAAACGAAAATCATCTGGTACATTGCCTTCGAAAAATCGCTCTTGTGCGCCCACTGCCGGTTCGACAACTGGACCTGACAGATCGTTCGGTTGCGCCATAAATGAACGTGATTTTTCCGAAGTAAGGAATTCACTGCACTTTTGCTCTGGTGCCAAAAGATCGTTGTCAGGGGGCTTCGGTGGTTCAATTTTTTTCTTCGGCTTCCATTTTTTAACCACGTACGTCATAATTGGTTTGGGGTTGGAAGCACTGTCAACCTTTGAATCGTCCGTTGCTGTGTCTTTAGCCCCATCTTGGGGGTCGGATTTCTCTGTAGGCGTCCCGTCAACAATCTAGGCAGTAAAATGGCGACATGAACAATTCTAAAAAATAACTTTACCAAACGTAACTATTTGAGACCCGGTAATACTGTTGTAAAGCCGGCGAAGGAATTATCATTTCTTTTGTGGTGTTTAAATGAAGCAAAAATGAAGTTTACGGCTAAATGAAATACATTACGCTTCCGTAATTTGTTACAGCTTCCTAACAATATCTTTCATTGCTACTTGCCTTGTCTTTTGCATCGGTTTCAAGTGTCGGGTTTATCTTGGTGAACTCGTGACCTTGACCAGGTTGATATCTAAATATTATTATTCGTAAGCCACTAAACTAAACGCCATAATACAACATTCAATGCGGTTCACTTGTAAACGATTCCGTGTGCATCCAAGGCTTTGAGGTCAAGTGATTCATCCGGTGATTGTTTCAGCTGATCACTCTGTTCAGGTTTTTTAGTTTCATCCTCCACGTTCTGTGCTTCGCTTTCAGTCTAAACCAACAACCTTGGTTTGTGAACACTGAGCCTACAAGATGACTCTATTTGGATGTAAATTTTAGCATACGATTTGGCGTTCAAGCCCAGGACTTCTCAAACTATGTGTGTCATTTGGAGCAGCGCAAACTTGGCAGTAAATAAATCGGATACTGAGCTTAAAAAGAATATGAAGGTTTCATAGCATATTTGTCGTTTTGTGACATCTTCACAATACATATGAATGATTTCTTTGACGTGTACGTTTGAGGTGTTTTTTCATAATACAAGATTTAGATAGGTCTTGGCCAAGTTCGTTTACTTTTACGGAGTCGCATCAAACGTTTTTTACTACAATGGTGTCGTAAGATAAAAATCTTCAGCTCTGTTCTTCCACTTAATTGTAAACGAGCGTACTAGCCGTTTTAATTTGGTATAAACAGAGCACATTTTTATCCCATATACACCAACCTCAAAACAACAAAGGAACTACAAACGATGGTTTTCTGTCATTTCAAATAACAATAAAAAGTAGTTAAACCTGTCGATCTTCTTCACTGGATCCTATAGTTGCCTTTTTTTGCTTTCCAACTCGTAACCGATCGAAACTATAGCTAAGTTTTAAGCTCCGAGGATTGATTCCAGTTTTTCCGCTACTTTCACAGCCGTAACCGTCGGATGAGTGCAGCGGCCAATCGAAACCCGTCATTGCTGCGAGTGGAAAGCAAACATATATGATCTCTATAGAGATCCAACCATTTCTTAAAAAGTAACTAAGAAATAAGGGTCAAAATTTGGGTACACTCGCCAAAACGGATGTTAAACCAGCAGAAAATAAATATGTTTACATGATAGCGATACTTCCAATCCTGAGTTCCATAGTACCCCCAATCTCTCTTTTCTTAACACGGGAAAATGGTTGGTTTTACCGACGACTTCGCGTTCAGCCTCTAATCACCAATATTTACGCACCCAAAAACGATTTGACATTGCGCGGCTATTTTTGCTGGTGTGTTAGTGCTATTGCGCAGCTACTATTACTTTTACCAAGAGAAGTAGACCTAATTAAATTTAATTAACCCAGTGTACTTACATTCCATACGTTCTTTCTTGTCCTTTTGCCAAAACGGCGTCTTGTAAGTGCTAACTGTTTTCCACCAAACATCAACTGGGGGCGCTTTCTTGTGGCTCTTGTTGCTTCTAAACTACGATCTTTGTTGTATATTTGCGCCAAACAAGTATGTGCAACTGTTTCTTGTACCAGTGATAATTTAAAATGCAAAAACGCATGCAGTCCTATAATTTCGTCAGTATTTCTAAATCGGAAGGCTCTTATCTGCAGTTCATTTAGCACATACAAATTTGTAAAAGCACTCACTCTTTGACTGTTGCTAATAGAGGACCTAGTTGAAGCCATAATCTTTTGTTACCTTGCAGCCGACGTCTTTTTCTTGCTGGTGAACAGTTTCGAATGATGCGCTTTCGGTGAACGTTGTGTACGCTGTACCCCTGTGCGTCACAATTGTGTTGAATACTCGGTCACAATCAAAATAAACAGATGGTGTCGTTCACCAGCAGAGTAGTGGCGCCTTGTGCTACCTCCTGTCAAAATACGAGGGCTTGGAGGTTCCGGCAGGTGTCGCGGCAGAGCACCGTTTCGCTCGAGTCGCTTGAAGAGCATCTGAAGAGGCGATTCGCGCGACATTTCCAGACCCAGCAACCGACCAGTACAAACGTCGCACTCACATCTGGCGATCAAAAATCAGGTTTACGATTAGCTCACAGTTGGAGGAGCGTTGGATGAGTGAAAAATATCTTATGCTAAACAACAAAGGGCCCTACAGCTTTTCTGAATATTGTCGAAAATGATTTTTTCCGATACTGTACTATTAGAAACTTCATATAGGCCAAGGGTGTTCGGCCTTGGGATTTTTCTATCTGCCCATGCTTAGTCCCGCAACAGTAGTAAAGGCTCGATAAAATTCTATGTACAACAGCGGCCCAATTAAAACGACAGTTGTTAAATCCCGCATAACTCACGTCCACTTATCCACAGCGGCGAAGTTCGTCACCACAATTGGCTTTTTCTTTTTCGGGCTTTTTGGCACCGTGGGTTGGGTGAATTCCGTCGACGGTGTGTCGTTGGCGCATCTGGAGGAAGTTTCGGAGCCCTCCCGTGATCCGCTCTTCGTTAATTCCGTGCTGTCCGGACTCTCAGTTTCCCGGATGCTCACAACGTTTCTGTAGTTTCGCTTTTTGAACCACCAACGTTCGTAAGGGGTCGTAGCGCGCTCAAAAGCTTCGTTCAATATAGAGTGCCTTGAAATATTACAAAGCTGCAGTTGCTTGAGGTTTGTCGCTCCATAGATTACAAAATTTGCGGAAAAGTCGACACTTTGTTTCGATAATCGTTAATCGCGTTCAGCTAAAAATAAAACTTCATGATATAGTGACATACAGTGCCATTAATATTCGTTGACAGTTCCGCGCAAATTCAAATTTTGACACCGAACAATACTAACTGGTTTAATTGGTTGCGTTTAAATCTTTTTTTATTTGACCAGAATCAAGATCATACTACACAATACAATCCTAACTTTGCAACGAAAACATTCACGTAACACATTGAAGCATGTAATCAGGATTTTAAGAAGCACGAAATCTACGATCTGGCGTGGCGCCCTACTTCATTGTAATTCGAACACGTGTTATGTGATTTAGCGACACCGTGCAACCGGCACATTGTGGATCAAGAGTTGATTGTTGGACAATGAAGAATGTTTTAATAAACATCTATACAATTAATCGGAAAAAATTAAATTTGACAAATCACAGCGCAAAACAGTTTTACGGACAAAAACTTCGAATATGATACTGATATGTACACCTATACATGTAAATCTTAGCAAGAGCTAAGGGTGAATGACTTGTATACCAAAAGTTGAAGTTACTTAATCTGAAATGATTGAAATTCACACAAATTCACCTACTTAAATTCAACACTTACAACTCGGTTCTGCGGGCAGTTTTCTCGCGGCTAGTTTTCTTCTTTTCGAGCATCACGTGACGATTAAGTGGGTTCAATATTGACACCTGGTGGCCACCCGGGAGGATTGTATCTCTATTTTGCTGTTCTTTTGGCCACGAGATGTTACCAACTGTGAACTTACTGCAAAACGCTTGTTTGTAAAACAGTTATCGGTCTGATGCTTCTCATGCCTATTTATTGATATTTGCGGACATTTTAGTAACGGTTGGCCAAAATCAAGAAATACGGTTTTACACACTATAATTAAAAAAATATTTAAACGAAAAATGGGGATTTTTATACTTTTTGCATTAAAACGACTTTACTACACTAAAACTTTAACATAAGTTTGAAACGACATGGAAAACCGGTACAAATGATCACTATTAAGTTTCTTATCAGGCTGGTTGGCTGACAAGTTCTTAAAATCCAATCCAACTGCATGTTATCAATACCGTTTAATAACTCTCTTCTGTCTTCCCGATAAATCCATAAACAAAACCGAAGACCGAGCATCAGCTTCTGGGTGTCCAAGTTTCATCAAAGCAATCTCCGATTTTGATCCTCGCGAACCTTCGCATAAATCCTTCAAGGTAGGTAATCCGTCGTTTTTTCGAGTTCCGCTAGACGGCGTGGCGGAGTTCTGTCTCATGATTTTGTCAACGGTGACCTTCCTGAATCCCTCGACGCACAGAATCCGGCGCAGCTGCTCGGCGCTGGTTCCGTAATACGTGAACGCAATTTTGGTGAGTTCATTCCCGAGAGGCGCCTGTTCTGTTCAAACGAAAGAAGCTGTGTTTTTATTTTAAAGTATATTCGGACAACATCGATCGTGTGCCTACCACTTAAGCACTTACTTTGTCGCTTTCGCTTTGGTAAAAATCCTCTAGCAAAACAACTTTAGGCAAAACACTCTTTTGATATCATTCTATATCCGTTTTATATATCCATCAAAAACAATCTTTGAAATGGGAAAATCTGTGTGCCTACAGGCTGTCGCCAAAAGGCCTTTAGGTCTAACTGGTGACACTGATAAGCAGGCCTATAATGCGTGACTTAAAATTAGGGCGCTTTACTTTTATCTTGCAAACGAATCAAAAAGGATAGCAAAATCAAAATCCTGTACGTTTTGGCTGATAGAGTTTCTAAATAGGCGCTGTTTAGACAAAAACGGAAAGAATATTAGTCATGCAAATAACCTGTTATATTCTTTTTTATTCAAACTTACCGCCGTAATCGCTGTCGTCCGAGTTTGGGCTATGACGGGATAGTGGCTTTGCGTTGGCGTTTTTGAGGCAAGTTCGTCCGCGCTGGAACAGGACGGTTTCGTAAATATTCGTCGTAAAGCGAAGAACCTAAAAAATATTTTAAAGCAATACAGTGAGAGTGTGTTACGGCGATAAATACAAACTACAGCGTTATTACTAGTGTTTTGAAAATGTTATGTGTCAATTGATAACCTTATAAACTTCATTGCATGGTACGATCTAGTCAAAAATGCCATTAAGTGTGTTTTTCAAATGTTTGTTCGTTCCATTCGTATCGTGGGTTGGCAGAACAACGGCTGAACGCGTTATGCTCACAATGAGTTACCGTCGGGCTACCAGCCTCATTGCAGTTTTGTTGGATCTAATTTATTGAATTTTCGTTGGAATTGTGTTGGAAAGTTTGTTTAGAACAATTGCGTCAAACAAAGCGATTCTAGCAATGTCACAACATGGTAAAACTGTCCCAGTGGCACATAACTCACGCACCAAAAATTCCATTAGTCATTTAAAACCAATCAGATAATGAAAGGTTTTCTGTTG